>JAMPIV010005206.1:0-280923 GCA_024509875.1 Oreohelix idahoensis | reverse complement strand
CCAAGTGCAGTGCACAAGCAATAGTGTCTTATGAAATATACCTATATAACACATATGTCAACCAACAGCATACATAAAGCACAAATAAGACTGACAATATGAAAACATTTGCAGAAATCAACTAAATCAAATAAGGAAATCAATGAAAATAATCACCGAATCTGCAAGGAATAACAACACAAATGACGTCACAGTGTATATAAATATAAATTGTGTATACAACTAAATAACAGGGAAGGGGAGACCTACAAATACAAACAAATCGAACAAAACTAAAGAACAGAAAAATATTACAAAAATAATGATGGGTACAGGTCGTCACAGCTAACACAAATAGCAACTAGTTGTTGCAAGCAAATTTCCAATTAAGGAAATTGCACCTAAAGAAAACGCCCACAACGGACCCTCTATGACGTGGGATGTTCTGTTGTGAGGACACCGCCCAACCTAAACACAACCCGCTGACATATAAACTAATATACTATACAAATAAATAACATATAACATATAATCATAAATGCATATATCACGTGTGTAATATATAAAGCACTGTGTTGCAGATAGGATGCTCAGTTATACATTAAATAATGAAATGTGTTTGAAAGAGTTTCAGTTCATAAATATAATGGCACAGTTTCTGAATAAACAAAGTAAACTGCCACTTTAATCAATACTAGATTTTTGATTTAATCTATTACAATGTTCAACAATATTAGTATCAGAAGGTCCAACGATGAAATTTACGCACTTATGTTCAACAATACTGCAACAATAGAACAGTTTATGGCCTTCAAAGTATCATCTCTGTACTGTGAAACTCTGTAATGTCTAAGCGTAAAAATGTCAACAACGCTGACCTAGATACTGCATTCACTTGATAGGTCACGTGACAAAGTGTTGATAAAGAGCAAACTAATACTGCAATTTGTCGTATCAGTCACAGGAAACGGTCTGGTATCGGTAGTCTGTTGACTTCTCAACTTCTGAGAGGTCAAACCCAGAAAGCTGGTCCACCAGTGTTAAAATACTGTTTCTATATATATACGGTTGAATGGTGTATAGATATGAAGATGTATTGCTCCTTGTTCACACTGACATCAACTATTTACAGGACCACAGTGTTAAGAGGTATGGTGGTCTGTGGAAGCTCCAATGTTAAAGACTTGTTGTTGGCCCCAGCGTTGCTCGTCAGAGTGGTTGTTAGGAAATAGGTATATCAACTCGACCTACGCAGTGGTGTGTAGACATAGAGTGAGAGTATAATACGCGAATGATGAAAGAGTTCGAAGAGTTGATAAATGTTATTTTTCTCACTCATGTATGGCTGGAAGTCATCGACGCCAACTGCTGTGTACTTTTTGTTACAGTTTAATTGGACGTACACATTCGACAGCACGGATACAGTGACAAATCACAGGTTGGCATAATACATCATGGTACAATTGATAAATGGTCTTGCAATGATACATGGGCACTCGTTGCATAATAGCACAATGGAATGTCAGTAGACAAGCACTCAGTATTGCCCATATATATATCATCTGAGTTTACTGACAAAGCACGTCAGTCTATAAACAATATTCAAGATGGCTTCTAGACCTAACCTCGTCTAGCGAAGATTCCTTTAAATAATGTTCAGCACATATTTTTCATGTAATCATATTGAACCGCTAGTAATGGGTTCCCATCTGTAGCAGTGATCTCTGGACTCATCAAGCGATAGTACGGGGCATCCCTTTTCTCTTCTTGAAAGTCACAAAATATTTGGATACAAGATGGCTGCTGTCGTGAGCTGTCACTCACTTTAGGATACAAACTGGAATCTGTATCAAAGTTAATCCTACATTAAATGTTCTCATTGCTCTGTAGATTCTATCATGATGCAATGGACTTCAACATACAATATGGTGCTGCTAGAAATGAATGACATCTTCATCTAGTTAAATATTCCCTCAGACGTACAAATCGTGCGTCTGCTTATCGAAAACGATGGCTTCGTAAGAGAGTTCATAAGAAGTGCTTTTGTTACCTTGGTATCAGAAATATGATTCTGCCATTCCTTGGCAATAAGAATAAACACTGGGGTAAAGCATACACGATAGGTCTAGACGACTATCACTTTCCCCTACACATATATCGATCACTTTTTCCGGCGACAAGCCGATACATAAAACACGACAGCCCCCCATCATCAGGGCGAAGCCAAAACACACCTCTCTAGCCACACATCCGCTGAACAGCCTTTGACCTTTCTAGCGACAAAGAACATATAGTTCGACTTAGATATGTAAAGATATACGGATATAAGACAGACTCGTCCTACCTAGACAAACACTACACATAAATTCAGGCCATAGATATACTGAAGCAAGAACAATCTATTTCTACCCAAACAAAGAATAAATCGCAGTAAAACTGGATTCGTCCGCGGAGTTCGATCTGAGACTCCTTTCAAGGGGAAGTAACTCAATATTGACTTTTCCTTAAGCAAAAAAGTTTCTATTTTGTTTACAAAATATTTGCGAACATAACAAGCATACAAATGTATTATATTGCAGGATATCAAAGAGTGCACGTAACAGTCTTCCTCACTTTAAACCAAATCACTGCGCAAGTCACTCTTTCATCCACTCATCCATCCACTCACAACAAGTCCTGTGGCGATGGGCGAGCGGCGAAGCGGCAGGCGTGGGTGCGCTGGCAGTCGTAGTCGCAGACCTACACACAGGCGGCTCAGGCCATATGGTCGTCTTCCACTGATCGGAGCAGCAGTGGGATTCGGCAGCCCCCTGAGTGACTGAGCAGCCCTCTTTAGGAAAGCACTGCTCACCTCCATGGCATGAGGAAGGGGCTAGAAAAGGTGCCCTAAACATTGCCTGCTCCACCATTACCTAACCAGCTTACCGCGGTTGGTGGGTACCCTACTTCAGCGGGCGACACATAAGAAAAAGAAAGGACAGATTTTTCCCCTCATTCTAGGCGCATGGAATGTGCGCACTCTACTTGACAAAGACTTTAACGCAAACAGACCCGAGAGACGAACTGCCCTGATTGGCAGAGAACTGGCCAGATACAACAATGACATAGCAGCACTGAGTGAAACTCGACTTGCAGGCGAAAAGGGTGCAGGTTATACATTCTATTGGAGCGGAAGAGGAACTGAAGAAAGACGAGAAGCAGGGGTTGGATTTGCAATCAAAACAGCACTTGTCGGCAAGTTAGCGGGGCCCCAAAGGGAATAAATGACCGACTCATGACGGTCAAGATCCCGCTGCTTTATGGAAGGAAACATGCCACCATCATTAGCGCGTATGCACCAACTATGACAAACCAGGATGACGTCAAGGATAAGTTTTACGAAGAACTACATGCAGTCATTGCATCAGTTCCTAAAGCAGATACGCTTATTATTCTTGGTGACTTTAATGCAAGAGTAGGCTCAGATAACATCTCCTGGAATGGCACTATCGGAAAGTACGGCGTGGGTCGCTGTAACAGCAATGGACTTCTTCTCCTCCAGACTTGCGCAGAACATGACCTCCTTGTCACCAACACCATTTTTCGACTTCCTATCCGCAACAGGACCTCCTGGATGCACCCTCGCTCAAAGCATTGGCACCTAATTGACTATGTAATTGTTAGGAAGAAGGACAGGCAAGATGTCCGGGTGACCAAGTCCATGTGTGGTGCCGAATGCTGGACTGATCATCGCTTCATTGTGTCTAAACTTAAAAATCGTATCCAACCTGCCAGGCGCCCTCAGGGAAAGAAAACTCAAAAAGGCTGGATGTCACCAAACTAAAGAAGACAAAAATTAAACAGTCATTCACTGACATCCTAGAAGACCGTCTCAAATCTATCTCGTTAGACGGCCAAAGTGTGGAAACAAATTGGGAAGCCCTAAGTGAGCAGATCTACAACACTGCTACAGAGGTCCTGGGTCCCGCCATCAAGAAACAAAATGACTGGTTTGATGAGAACTCAGATGATATAAAGAAGATGTTGGCTGAGAAACACCATCTCCATAAAGCATATTTAAATGATCCAAAATCTACATCCAAGAAAGACGCTTTCAACAACATGCGTACAATCGTCCAACATAAACTACGCCAGATGCGGGATTCATGGCTGAGTAATAAAGCAGATGACCTCCAAGGCTTTGCTGACAGCCATGACTTGAAAAATATTTACCATGCACTCAAAGCGGTCTATGGTCCAACATCATCAGGATCATTTCCCCTCCTTCATGCAGATGGAAAAACACTAATTACAGACAAGGAAAAAATTCTCCAACGCTGGGTCGAACACTTTAATAATATTCTGAACCAGCCATCATCTATTAACGACGAAGCCATCAACCGACTGCCCCAAATTCCTATAAATGAAGCACTAGATGATATACCGACTCTGGGGGAGACTCAAATAGCAATTCGTCAACTTTCTAGTGGAAAGGCCCCCGGCTCCGATTCAATTCCTGTTGAGGTCTATAAAGATGGCGGTACAGTTCTGATAGAGAAACTTCACATGATCTTCCAGTAAATGTGGCAGAGTGAAACCATCCCACACAATCTCAAGGATGCGTCAATTATACATCTTTATAAACGTAAAGGTAATCGCCAAGACTGTAACAATCATCGAGGCATCTCCCTACTATCAATCGCTGGGAAGATATTCGCCAGAATCCTTCTTAATCGCCTTACGGCTCATTTTGACAAAGGTCTTGTACCTGAAAGTCAGTGCGGATTCCGGAAAAAACGTGGAACCACCGATATGGTGTTCGCTGCAAGACAGCTTCAAGAAAAATGCCAAGAACAGCACTGTGAACTGTACACAGCTTTCATCGACTTGACAAAGGCGTTCGACACGGTCAGTAGAGAGGGTCTATGGAAGATCATGGCAAAATAAGCTGCCCAAAGAAATTTATCTCAATAGTGCAGCAACTGCATGATGGAATGCAGGCTAGAGTTCAGGAAAACGGTGAGCTATCGGAGCCTTTCCCTGTCTCAAATGGAGTTAAACAAGGGTGTGTACTTGCACCGACTCTTTTCAGTATCATGTTTTCTGCTATGCTGACTGGTGCTTTCAGAGATGGGGACACAGGAATCGACATCAGATATCGTATTGATGGAAAATTGTTTAACCTTAGGAGGCTTCAAGCAAAAACCAAAGTCAAATCACACACCATCAGGGATCTTCTGTTTGCTGACGATTGTGCCCTCAGTGCTGGCTCAGAGGCTGATCTGCAGCATAGCATGGATAGATTCTCCGAAGCCTGTTCCAACTTTGGGCTTACCATCAACACGGGGAAAACAGAAATCATGTACCAATCAGCTCCTGGCACAATTTATACTGAGCACACTTATAGCCCATGTTATCCTTTATGGCATGAACCTCCACTTTTTTCTTACATGGTATAGAAACAGAGATATTGCTATACAAAGTTCTAAATTTGTGCTATTTAAAAGGGTCATATTGCAAGAGCCATATCTACAAAACTCATTGGGGTAGACATTTTTGGGTGGTTCACGCCATAGGTAGGGATGTTATGCACATAATCTGCTGGTTTGGCATTCTTTGCACCTTTTATGTGAGTGAAATTCATTCCCAGGTGCACTGGGGGTTTTCCTTTCTTTTTTTTTTTATCACTTCATGTTAATTAATTATTTTCACATAAAACATTAAAATTTATAAAGTAAACTTTGTTCATCATAAAATATAATATCTCTTGTAACATGTGGCCAAATTTTATGTCAACAAGTTTGTTAGTTATTTTCCTGTTAATTTTTTAAAAAGATAACCCATTTCTGGGTGGGTGTTCCCCCTTAAAAGGTCTCTCAGTAGTATTTATCATCCAATGTCCAATGGATTGGTAGAACGTCTTAACAGGACACTAAAGAACTTACTTGGCAAGATAACGGAGGATCATCCTGAAGATTGGGACAGGGTTTTACCTGCAGTCCTCTTTGCCTATAGAGAAGTTCCCAACGAGCATACAGGGTTTTCTCCTTTCGAACTTGTCTTTGGTGCGCAACCGCGCGGTCCGATGTCCTTGTTACACGATTTGATAACTTCTGATAATATTGACGATGATACACAATCGTCATATGAATATGTCATTGCTCTTAGAGAAAAGATTATCGAATCGTGCAGGTTAGCAACTTCATCTTCCGAATTTGCGAAAGAAAAAGCTAGGCGATTTGCTAACAAGAAAAGACGCCTACGTCAACTTTGTCCTGGAGACAAAGCATATGTCTTACTTCCCTCAAGAGAGAATAGACTTCTCATTTCATGGAAAGGTCCATACACTATAGTCTCCAAAATTTCCGATGTCGACTACATCGTCGATGTGGATGGAAAGCATAAAACCTTCCATATAAATATGCTAACAGAGTTTATTGAACGTCCAGACTATTTGCAGCCTATTTTCCAGGCGACGGACGACTCTCCAGTCCAACATGGTCACATCTCATCCCTGTCCGTTATACAGGATGAGGAAACTATTTTTTCTGACGTTAACTTACCTCTTCCTGCGATTCCACTGAATTCAACGGAATCGTGGAGGGACGTTACAATCTCTTCGAACTTATCTTTTGAGGAGCAACGTCAAGTATCCTCTACGCTACAATCATATCAGGATGTCCTTACCGACATTCCTGGACACACAGATGTCATAGAACATGACATCATACTTACTGATCGTAATCCGATCAGAGTAAGACCATACCCAATACCTATTCATTTTCAAGCACAAGTCGAGAAAGAATTGGATGAAATGATTCAACTGCAAATAATTGAACCATCCACTTCAGCTTATTCTTCGTCGATAGTTATTGTTCGAAAGAAAGACAATAACATACGTCTTTGCGTTGACTATCGCAAATTAAATCAAGTTACGAAGTTCGATGCTGAACCTATGCCATTATTAGATGATCTACTTATTAGACTTTCTAAAGCTAAATTCTTTACTAAACTAGACTTGTCGAAAGGTTATTGGCAAGTCCCACTGACGGAACACGCCAAACCTCTCACTGCTTTTTCGACACCTAGGGGTCTGTTTCAATGGAATTTTATGCCTTCGGGCTTATGAACGCCCCAGCGACTTTCGTGCGCATGATGCGACGAATTCTATCAGATCGTGCAGATGTCATCGCATATTTAGACGACATCTGTCTTTTCAGCGATACTTGGGAAGAACACTATTTGGGTCTAAAGGAATTGCTATCTACTCTACGTGAGCATAATTTGACTGCAAAACCCTCTAAAGCTTTTGTTGGGTTTAGTGAAATTTCCTTCCTAGGTCATCGAGTTGGTCATGGTCTGTTGAAGACAGAGGACCAAAACATTTCGAAGATATTAAATATCTCGGTTCCGAAGACAAAAAAGCAAGTGCGTAGTCTCTTGGGATTGATACAATTCTATGGAAGATTCATTGAGAATCTGTCCTCCATTATGGCACCACTTTCATCGTTATTGAAAAAAGGTTCTCCTAATATGGTGCGTTGGTCCCAGGAATGCCAATCTTCATTGGATCAGGTTAAGAATTTGTTCTCATCTCATCCTATCTTAAGACTACCAACGATTGATAAGACTTTTGTTCTTCGTAGTGATGCCTCTTCCACAGGGATTGGAGCGGCGCTAATGCAGGAATATTCAGGAACTCTGCATCCTGTAATGTATATTTCTAGGAAGCTAAATGTGGCAGAAAGGAATTACTCGGTTTTAGACCGTGAATTGTTGGCTATGGTTTGGTCCATTCTTAAGCTACAAAGGTTCCTTCTGGGCGCGCATTTCTTTATGGAAACCGACCAAAAAGCTCTTACGGCTATGCAAAGTAAGGATTTGAAGAGCTCGAGATCTACTCGTTATGCTATTGCTCTTCAGCCTTTCCATTTCACGGTGCGAGCTATCCGTGGTTCGGATAATGTGATGGCGGACATATTGTCCAGATGCCCACATGATTCCAGTTAAATCTTGTGTCCTAGTTTTTCCTGATACACTTTCAGACTTTTGTCTGTCCTTAATATCCTAATATGTTGTAATACAAATGTATTTGGATGATGTTTAGATAATTTAACAAATTTCATTTTGTCCATCCATCAATGATATGTTGCTAATATAGCATTGTAATTCATGACATTTGTATATTGCTATAATTATAGTATTTAGTAATGATTATATATGATTGGTATTGCCAGCAACTTAGGTTTCTTTAATGGTACCCCCTTAGTTTGTTTGGCTTAAAGGAGATATTTTCTCCTATGTTGGGAGATGATTTGTATCCTCTTCAGACGCTTTGTTTATGCGTCTATTGTACCTGATATTAGGTTCATTTTTTCATGAGCACATAAGTGATACTTGTGCAATCTTGCTCATGGACATATTAAAAAAAAAAAAAAATTTCATTTTTTTTTACAGGGGGGTGGTAGTAATATGTTGCTGTCATTTTTGACGGAGTCATCTGTCAAGTTATTTGCTTATGTTTTTATCATAAGAATAATTGTGTCTTTACCTGCGATGTCAGGTTGATTAGGGGTTGTCTTCCCTTGTTTATTCATTCATTGTGTTTGACCTTTAGGGTCAAAGGTAGACAGTTCGGGCGTATGCCCATGGGCAGGTTTTTTTAAGCGGGAGTTGAGTTAGACTTCCGGCAAGCCGGGGATAGTCCTGGTTTCTGAAGGGACGAGAGTCCATTGTGTTTTTCGGGGAGAATCTTCGAAGTGACTGCACTGGCAGTTTTCCCCAGTGAATCTCTGTGCGTTTGAATGACAGCAGAGTTTCTTATATTGTTCTGTGGACTCGGTTACAGGTAATACCGACTTTTTTCCATTACTATGCTTTCGGTAGCAGAACATGTTAGAAGATTGCCTAGTCTGTGAACTGCAGCTCACCGGTCCTCCATTTCAGAACTTATATGTTGTGCTCAAGGTAGCCATTCAAGACTATTAGTCTTCATACCATCCAGAAATCCAGTGACGAAGATATATTGTGGGAGCCGCAGATTGGCGGCATATTTATGTCTACAATAAGCATTACTGCAGGGTTGATGGTAACCTGCTTATCAGAAGTACACAGCCGACGTCAGAACGAGGCCTGTGTTTTCGGCTAGGATACTACAGCCTGATAATGTGCAATTGGCGGGGAATGCCAAGTTGCACCTATGTGTCAAAGTGATTAAGGTATCTGACGCGTTTAGTCAGTAATCCCAGGGCGACGCCACGAACTGTCCTTATTGAAGAACATTGTATTGACCATGCACGAATATTCAAATGTTTACCAGCTTGATGAATGCCTAATGTATACCTATCGATTTCCGGTCAGCATGACCTTGTTTACACTGACTGTTCCTGTTGATACCATGTGTGTTCTCGTCAATAAATGTTTTGAAACGTGAGTGCAGTGTCCAAGCATCCTTGACTACTGCATGTGAGTGTATGGGTTGCAGGGTCTACATACATAAGAGCCTAAACACATTCGCGCCTTCATTCGCACCCACACTCAGTTCATCATACGCTCGCACTACACACCTAACAACATGTATACTGTCTTGGGCCAGTGATCACCTCAACAAGAGAAAAAAGTACAGTTACACCTATGTCTTCGAGGCATTCAATTATTTTCTCATGATGGACTCTGTCAAAAGCCTTCTTATAGTCAATGAAGCACATATACATACTTTTTTGGATCTCTGTATATTTTTCTGCTAATATTCTTAGGCAAAATATTGCCTCTCTTGTTCCACTGTTCTGTCTAAAGCCAAACTGTTCTTCTTGGATTTCGTTGTCTACTTTACTTGTTATTCTTTCCTGTATGATTTTGAGCAGTATCTTAATTGCATGACTCATCAGGCTGATTGTTCTGAAGTCTGAACATTCTGTTGCATTTGGTTTTTTGGGCAATGTTATGAAAACTGATGTCTTCATGTTGTGTGGTATATATCCTGTATTGTATATATCGTTGCATATTTCTGTGATTGTATCTATACCAAAGCTCTCCAGCGCTTCATCTCATCTCATCTCATAATCGAAACCTCTTCTACCCCGTGAAACGAGGTGTAGAGGGTACCCAAGTGCACAAGGCCCATGGGCGGGACATGTAATCGGAGTGACTTGGCAAACAGGTGATTAGCCCATTGTGCCCGGACTTGCCCTCATGTGTACTCATATTCGCTATAAAACCTCCAAACTATCGAGACGTCATTCCAGCCAAAATGGACAGAGCCTCATATACCCGAAGGTTTCGAGGGATGTCCTTCCTCATCTGCACAAAGGCATTTATAGAGGAACTCTCAGGACCCGTAAGTCTGAGGAAAGGAGCAAATCTGAAGACAGGCACAGCAGTCTTTGGTACTGGGAGGTCTCCACTCAGAGTGGTGTACCACACACAGTCAGTAAAGACAAAGGTCGCCTTAGGACGCGCTTCTATCATTTCAATTTTTATGTTATCCATGCCTGCTGATTTTCCTTTTTGTATCATATGAAAGGCATTCTCTACTTCTGATCTGAGAATGTTTGGGCCTTCATTAGAATCTGGTGATGGTTTTTTACCTCTGTTGTCCTCGAATAGTTCTTTTACGTATTCTGCCCATCTGTTTGATATGTCTTTCTCATCAAGTAATATTACACCATTTTTGTTCTTGATACAGCTTCCTCCTTGTGCAAACCGCGACCGATTTGATAATTTCTTTATTTCTTCATGCATATCTCTTGTCATGTGCTTTGCTTCCAAGTCTTCTATTTCCTTGCATTTTGTTTCTATCCACCGTTCTTTTGCTTCTCTACACATAGTACGTATGTCATTGTCTATTGTTTTATATTCTGGAGTGTTTTTTGCTTTCTTTCTTTCTGCCATTTTATTCAAGATGTCATCTGTCATCCAAATTTGATTTTTCTTAGACTCCTATTTAGGTAAATTTGCATTTGCTGATTGTATGCTTGTTTTTAAGCATTCCCATTTTGCGGTTGCTTTTTCTTCTGGGTTTTCTCTTCTATACTGCTCCATGCTTTCTGTCAATAACTGTTGATATTTATTTTTGACATCGATTAAATATTTCTATTTTATATCTGGTTGTTTCAGCGCTGATATCTCTATCTGGGGTTCCTCCTGTCTTCTGTTTCCTGCTCTTTTCAGCTTTATATTTACTTTGATGACGACTGGATTGTGATCTGAATTTATGTCGGCGCCAGGATGTGTCTTTGCACTTGTGACACTGTTCTTAAATCTATGTTTTATCATGATATAGTCGATTTGAAAATATTAGACAAACATAAAGGTATGTTTTCAGGCACTCGTAAGAATTCTCACGCTGCAGGTTGTTGTCATGTAGGCTCCATTCTGTTCAGCGATGACCCTGCCCTTTATTCTCGCAGAGAAGCCCCATCCTGATTTCTCACCACGCACTACAGACCCATCAGTGTACACAATGGCGTCATCAGCCCCAGCATGATCACTTATCAGCTGATTAATCTCCAGCTCTGCTTTTCCATTGCCCCAAGATCTGCACACTCTGCCAAGGCTAATGATGACCTGCTGGTAGTTTATCCAGTTCTCCCCTGACTTACTCCACTCTTCCCCTCTGGATACATTTTCAACCCTGGTCACCTGACCAATCGTTGCCTCTGCCTGTGCCATCCATGACATCCCCCTCTTGATTCTTGCTCCTTTGATGTCAGCTTCGTTCTCGTGTAGGGGGTGTCTTTTGTCTGTGGTTACCCGCATATAGGTTTTTGCCTGGGCCATTGTATATCTGGATCTAATCAACAGCAATCCGAGCATGTATCTCACTGTCACAATGGGGGTATCACGCGTACAGCTTAAAACTAGTCGCATTCCTTCAATCTGAATGCGTTCCAGTCATTCACATTGTGACACTGACAGCGTGAGTACTCCTAGCCCGTACTCGATTACTGAAATCACGAGCTGATGATATAGGAGAAACAATAGTCTCTGTTCCATGCGCGTAACAGCCATTGTTTTTAAGGCTGCCAGTCCTTAAAAAATACTTCTGTATGATCAGTTCGACATGATACTTTATTGATAGCCCACGATCAAACGTTACTCCCAGATACTACTTGATACTATCATAAAAAATATCCATCTCGCCACACCTATCAGTTCAACATTAGTGATCTAGTGGCACCATTTTGGTCCTTTTATTCTGCACAAACACTCGTTTATGAAAGCCTGTATCACTCTGTCATTTTTGTTGTTCTCCATGTTTCACAGCCACAAAATAGGACTAACTTGACATTTGAGTTGAATACTGAGTTTTGTGCTGGACTTGATTTCTGGTTATCTCCATATTTTTCCCAAAGCAATGAAGGAGCAATAATAAAGTAAGGACAATACAAAACTGACAAAATTATCAAAACAATTAATTCAACAATCAACAAAAATCAAAGCAGAAATTGGAATAACAAAACAAGAAGTCCTGTCATGACAATCTTCGATAAAAGAGCCGGCGAAGCTATGAATACAACAGCGTCAGGCAGCATGAATGAAAGTGACCTAAAATATATATGTATGATTGTACATCTTGCAGTGGTGTTTCTTCAACTACAATCTTGAAATCCCCTTCAAGCCTATGTCTAAATCCTTTCCCCAAATTTTGTTGTTGTTGTCTTCCTATTATTTTCTCACCATGGGGATTCCATAACATGACCTCCTTGTCGGCAAGTTAGCGGGGCCCCCAAAGGGAATAAATGACTGACTCATGACGGTCAAGATCCCGCTGCTTTATGGAAGGAAACATGCCACCATCATTAGCGCGTATGCACCAACTATGACAAACCAGGATGACGTGAAGGATAGGTTTTACGAAGAACTACATGCAGTCATTGCATCAGTTCCTAAAACAGATAAGCTTATTATTCTTGGTGACTTTAATGCAAGAGTAGGCTCAGATAACATCTCCTGGAATGGCACTATCGGAAAGTACGGCGTGGGTCGCTGTAACAGCAATGGACTTCTTCTCCTCCAGACTTGCGCAGAACATGACCTCCTTGTCACCAACACCATTTTTCGACTTCCTATCCGCAACAGGACCTCCTGGATGCACCCTCGCTCAAAGCATTGGCACCTAATTGACTATGTAATTGTTAGGAAGAAGGACAGGCAAGATGTCCGGGTGACCAAGTCCATGTGTGGTGTCGAATGCTGGACTGATCATCGCTTCATTGTGTCTAAACTTAAAATTCGTATCCAACCTGCCAGGCGCCCTCAGGGAAAGAAAACTCAAAAAAGGCTAGATGTCACCAAAATAAAGAAGACAAAAATTAAACAGTCATTCACTGACACCCTAGAAGACCGTCTCAAATCTATCTCGTTAGACGGCCAAAGTGTGGAAACAAATCTACAACACTGCTACAGAGGTCCTGGGTCCCGCCATCAAGAAACAAAATGACTGGTTTGATGAGAACTCAGATGATATAAAGAAGATGTTGGCTGAGAAACACCATCTCCATAAAGCATATTTAAATGATCCAAAATCTACATCCAAGAAAGACGCTTTCAACAACATGCGTACAATCGTCCAACATAAACTACGCCAGATGCGGGATTCATGGCTGAGTAATAAAGCAGATGAGCTCCAAGGCTTTGCTGACAGCCATGACTTGAAAAATATTTACCATGCACTCAAAGCGGTCTATGGTCCAACATCATCAGGATCATTTCCCCTCCTTCATGCAGATGGAAAAACACTAATTACAGACAAGGAAAAAATTCTCCAACGCTGGGTCGAACACTTTAATAATATTCTGAACCAGCAATCATCTATTAACGACGAAGCCATCAACCGACTGCCCCAAATTCCTATAAATGAAGCACTAGATGATATACCGACTCTGGAGGAGACTCAAATAGCAATTCGTCAACTTTCTAGTGGAAAGGCCCCCGGCTCCGATTCAATTCCTGTTGAGGTCTATAAAGATGGCGGTACAGTTCTGATAGAGAAACTTCACATGATCTTCCAGTAAATGTGGCAGAGTGAAACTATCCCACACAATCTCAAGGATGCGTCAATTATACATCTTTATAAACGTAAAGGTAATCGCCAAGACTGTAACAATCATCGAGGCATCTCCCTACTATCAATCGCTGGGAAGATATTCGCCAGAATCCTTCTTAATCGCCTTACGGCTCATCTTGACAAAGGTCTTCTACCTGAAAGTCAGTGCTGATTCCAGAAAGAACGTGGAACCACCGATATGGTGTTCGCTGCAAGACAGCTTCGAGAAAAATGCCAAGAACAGCACTGTGACCTGTACACAGCTTTCATCGACTTGACAAAGGCGTTCGACACGGTCAGTAGAGAGGGTCTATGGAAGATCATGGCAAAATACGGCTGCCCAAAGAAATTTATCTCAATAGTGCAGCAACTGCATGATGGAATGCAGGCTAGAGTTCAGGAAAACGGTGAGCTATCGGAGCCTTTCCCAGTCTCAAATGGAGTTAAACAAGGGTGTGTACTTGCACCGACTCTTTTCAGTATCATGTTTTCTGCTATGCTGACTGGTGCTTTCAGAGATGGGGACACAGGAATCGACATCTGATATCGTATTGATGGAAAATTGTTTAACCTTAGGAGGCTTCAAGCAAAAACCAAAGTCAAATCACACACCATCAGGGATCTTCTGTTTGCTGACGATTGTGCCCTCAGTGCTGGCTCAGAGGCTGATCTGCAGCATAGCATGGATAGATTCTCCGAAGCCTGTTCCAACTTTGGGCTTACCATCAACACGGGGAAAACAGAAATCATGTACCAACCAGCTCCTGGCACAATTTATACTGAGCCAATCATCAAGGTAAATGGTGAGAAACTGAATGTTGTGAACAGATTCACATACCTTGGTAGCACACTATCCCAGAACATCGTCATTGATGATGAGGTGAACACCAGGATCTCCAAAGCCAGCAGCACATTTGGCAGACTATACACCAACGTTTGGCATCGAAGTGGCATTAGTCTACAGACAAAGCTGAAGGTGTACAGAGCTGCGGTGCTTCCAGTGCTGCTTTATGCATGTGAAAAATGGACTGTATACAGGCGCCACGTAAAGAAGCTCAACCACTTCCATACAGTCTGTCTCAGAAAGGTAATGAACATCAAATGGCAAGACAAGATCCCGGATACCGCCGTTCTTGACAGAGCTGGTATCCCTAGCATCGATATTATTCTGATGCAGTCACAGATCAGCTGGGCAGGTCATGTAGTTCGCATGCCAGACCATCGACTGCCAAAGATACTCTTTTATGGTGAGATGCAGAAGGGTAGAAGCTCCCATGGTGGCCAAAAAAAGCGCTTCAAAGACACGCTTAAGGCTTCATTAAAAACCTTTGACATAAACCCTGACACATGGGAAGCTGCTGCGCAAGACCGAACTGCCTGGCGCACATCTCTTCGTAAAGGTGCAGCGGCATGCGAATCTCCCAGAAGAGCAGCAGCGGAACAGCGGAGACAAGCTAGAAAAGACCGTGTAATAAAACCTTCACATGATGCAAACATTGCCTGCCCACATTGTCCGAGATCATTCCAGGCCCGCATCGGGCTCATCAGTCACCTTCGTACTCATAGACTATCCTAACAATCCTAATAATTGGATGAAAAGAGTGGTCTTCATCACCCGTGATGGACGAACAACATAACATATGACCAAGATATAAGTAGCTCTTGACTTGTTCCAGGATTTTCCCATTTATCTTTAATGTGGGCTTATCGTCTGTTTTGCTAATTATCATAGTTTTTGTTTTCTCAATATTAATGTCCAATCCATATTCATGACTTATACTGTTCACTTGCTTCACTAGTTCTTGTAACTCCTGTTCGCTTTCAGCTAACAACACGGTATCATCTGCAAATCTAAGGTTGTTTATTGACCTTCCACTGATGTTCAGTGTCACGGGATTGCCTCCCCTTGCTTTGCAGTAGTGGTCCACTAATTGTCACAACGCAAGCGTATCTAAAAGTAGGTCGTCCAAGGTATCTATCTTCGCGCAAGATTACTCTTGGCAAAGATGTAGATAGAAGAGAAATGACTTTTCTACCTTAGCGGAGCCTTCACAAGATATTCCCAGAAGTCTAGAACAAAACGCTGCTTAAGGGCTGAACAAATTTGTTAACTTATTATCTGGTCCGTCGCCTTTTGTGAAGGGGTTATGCTATGATTCTGGCCCGTCAAGCCCCCAGTTGGAATAATCCAACGAATGCCCTCTTATAATTAATGTCTCTCTCTCTCTCTCTCTCTATATATATATATATATATATATATATATATATATATATATATATATATATATATATATATGGGAGCCGCGCTGGTGTAATGGCTACGGCGTTGTACTGGCGACCAGGTTTTCATAGTTCAAACCCGGGCGTCAGCGTTTGAAGGAATGTTTACGACCGGAAATTTGACTGAATAACCTGAACGGCTCCTGTACATAAATCCCGTGTGGATGGGAAGGAGCAAAGCTCCTGACCGGGTTGGAGGGAAAGTCTACTGACCCCCCAGCCTCGCAATGACATGTCATTGGGCCAAAAGAGCTGGAAAGCTCGAGTGCCGCTGGTTAGAGAGAAAAAAATAATAAATATATATATTTATCAAGAAAACTTGCTCATACGTTTGCTTTCGTACAAATAAACTGAATCAACTATTATTGCTTAGTATATAATAACATACAACAAGTTTAATAGTCAATTAGTTCAACAAGTTAAAATAAAGATTAAAGGGGGTGAAAGTTATATCATATTTTTCCTCATTGAGGTTTTGGTATGGCGTTAATAAGAATGTCCGTAATTTTTGCTGTAGCCTGTTACACACAACTTAACTCCAGCCGAGTCCTGCAGCTGTGGTTTCAGTAATTTCTTTTTGGTGATGAGTACACTTCTCCACGTAATTCGTCCACTGTAGGCGGGTGGTGGTGATACTCTTCTCTCACACTAGTGGCGTAGGAACTTCAGTACGTAAGTCTGATGTCTTGTAACCACGAACTGTGACAAATTAGAAATAAACAAATGCCTCAGTACATTTGTTCTCCGCAAACTAACAGGCCCATTCGCATGCGCTCCTCCCACGAATGTTAACCTCTCAGAAGAATTAAATTCCCGAGCACACAATGTAACTCAGGGAAAAGGATGAAAATTCACCAATATCCTTCTGGGTATTAACTAGGAAATTGCGTATGGAGTGCATGAATAATGATTTGCCTGAATTACAATTAAAAAGGTATATAAATCTCACAAAATGATTCTATACACTTTAGGCACATGTGATGTAATTATCACTCATTACTCGTCGCTACTCCCGTCGGGGTCTAGGTCGCTCTTATGTCGGGTTCCCCGCACGACTAGTCAGAAACAATCACCATCTCTTGCAGTAGCGGTTCATGCATATACTGTTTTCATATGCTGAGATTGCCAGCTTCATATATATATAACCACTTAGCAAGAAACCTGTAAAATTTACATTAGTAAATAAAATTGTTTACACTTACCCCAAAATTTTGTTAATACACACTTCTTCAGGCACAGATTAGAATGGACCCACAGCCCTGTAGTTAGATGATGTTTTAATCACTTAAGGTCTGGAAATATGAGTTAATTCCTCTGACGGCTGGTGTTCTGCGAATTCCTGGCCTGGGAAAACTGTTTGTATAATTGCTCTTATGACTTCTTGTGATAAAATTCCCATGTTTCCAGTCTTGTATTAAAATGCGGGTTTACTTGTAAATTCCAAAGTTGCCCAATACTCGATCTGGCACTTATAATTGTGGAATGATAAGTCCTATTCTAAATCATAATAGATTCTGGCGAACCGTCCAATTATGCTTCCCACCTTTGTTTCCTTATTAGTATGCACGTTTTGTTAAACGCAGAACCCATGCTCTTCGATATCTGTCTAACTCCTAGTTTAGCCACGCCTTTTTTTCCCTCTATGTCTTACAGGCACTAGTGAGTATTTACCAACAGACCCATTGGCTAGTCCATGAGCGGACAAGTAACCGCCAGCGAGTAAGAGCCGTTAACTGATTATTACGCGAGCGATTGGACAATCGTTGAATAGTGACAGATCAGACAAAGAACGCGCGTAGAAGCGATCGAGTCGTCTATTTGTAGAATCAAGGGCGATAAGACAGAAAACGTACCTTTGATGGTTATATTTGACAGGGAGAATTAAGCGAATTAAAAAAAGGGGCGATAACCACAGTTACCGACCACAGCCGTTTGTTCGTGATGCACAGGGGGACGTAATTAGCTTCAGTAAGAGACGGGATCAAAGAGTCTGCTCGCTAGCAATTGTCTACGCGGTCGGCATAAGTGTGAAAGAAAGCTTTCATTCAGGAATCGAACCGTAGATTTTCCCAAAATACGGGCTAAGGCGCGAGATCTCGCACTAGAGAACGAAAGAAGACCGATTTTATATGAATACCTCATCCTTTAAAATCAATTATCTAGTCGCCTCAGAATTTTCGTAATATCTAGCTCGAATCCTAGAGCCATCGTACAAAGTGGTTTTACTTAGATTTCGTTGGAGATAGTTTTATTTTCTGTGTTGCGTACCGATTACAAACCAAATCTGCAAGCGGCTAAAATCTGAGAAAAGTGGTCTAAATCTAAGTCAAATAGCACCAAAAACATTCGTATGTAATATCGGGTCTTCGAGGTTGACCTGTTCGGCCCTCTTGTTTCAACCAGAGAGAGAGAGAGAGAGAGTACGAACATACGATATTAAGAATAATTATAACTGGACATATAGCTACCCAGATTTCTCTTTTTCATTTTCATTTAGCCCGCTGTGGCGAAAATATCAAACTTAACACTACCCGACTACCGACCACTGTGTTGTGGCAAGGATTTATCCAGAGATTTACACACCTGACATTCTCTTTAACTATCGGAAAATTACAAGCTGCTGTACACTGTGAACACTATATCTCGGTAATTTAATCTTCTACCTGGACAAATTGATGTGACATAAGCATATCCAATTATCAGCACCAAAGTAAGCGTTCCCCATTAGGAGAATTAATCAGTCTTGGAGGAACTGGGGCTTATTTCGGCGAAACCCAACACTGGATTTGTACTTATATCATGGAGATATGCTCAAGATGTTGTTAAACAACTATTAGGTAAGCGAGACTGAATGTGGCCACAGGTTTGTCAGAGCAGAGAGAAAGAGGAGTGAATAATTCTTCGGTTGTATAATCATTGTACTCACTTTGTTTTTTCTTCCTTTTGTTTGCTAATACTGTTATTTTTCTCAGGATAGATTAATTAGGAACTCTTGTTCTTTACAGTATAGTCAAATTCTATACCATAGCGCAAATCTTTTGACCTTTTGGGGTTAATAATTTCTTCATGAGGGATCTTGTCTCAACAGAGGGGATTGCACTTATGGGTCTATATTTGTTTTTTTTCTGTAACCTATGATTTTCTATTTCGATTGATATATTGGATGTTGTGAAGTTTTTTTTATGATAATAAATTGTAACAAAACTTTATTACCTGTGTTGGTCAGCTCAGCTCAATATACATACCCCATTTACTATAGTTTTCACGTTTGTGCGTCTGGTTGTCGTCACTTATCTGTGCGTGTGTATGTGAGTGGTTAATAGTGTATATGTTTATATATATATATATATATATATATATATATATATATATATATATATATATATATATATATATATATATATATTAAGGAGGATTGTCTGATAAACAAATTACAGTCGTAAAGATAGGCTGGACTAAAGTCTCTTCTCAATCCAGTGACAAATTCTACCTTAAACTATTCACTCATGAAATCTATTTCTTTATCTTATCTCTCACTGAATTACCACCTATTTTCAGTTCTATTCAGACGGGACCAGAATCTATCTTAAATACTTATCCAAATCTACGACACACAGTGATGTCATATCGTTACCTAAGACTTCCGGCACACCACTGTTTATCAGAATAATCTGCATGCCTACGCCAGACAGATGTCTGGACAGCCCGTGTGGTCTTCTTTCATCTGATCACAAAACCAGCTTGTGTCAACACGATCAGCCGCTTCCCAATGGAGTCAAATATTTGACTGACACGTTACCACAGGTGTTCAGATGGATTAGGCGATAAAATTTTATCGCTGGCCTGGTCACCAAACCTGGTGAATCGTAACAACAGTCTGGGAGTGGAGTGTGAAACAATGAGATACGCATTACTCCCATAGCTAATACTGCAATAGGGGAGTGGCGTGTTAGAGAATTCACCATGCTATGTCCAGCATAGAGCAAAATAGTAGAAATAATGAACGAAAAGGCATGATTTATGCCAAATAAAAACGATGAGTGAGAAAAATGAAGAAAAAGAAAGGATACTGAGGAGGGTTGAAGGTGTGAGAGATCACACAAAAGGACATGTTCAGACGTTTTGTCACACTCAGTCCTGGTATTTCCTGTATCTGTTTTAATTTTTGTGTATAGATTAAATAGGCAGGGAGATTAGGGCCTTCATTAGAATCTGGTGATGGTTTATTATCTCTGTTGTCCTCGAATAGTTCTTTTACGTATTCTGCCCATCTGTTTGATATGTCTTTCTCATCAAGTAAGATTACATCATATTTGTTCTTGATACAGCCTCCTCCTTGGGCAAACCGCGACCTATTTGATAATTTCTTTATTTCTTCATGCATATCTCTTGTCATGTGCTTTGCTTCCAAGTCTTCTATTTCCTTGCATTTTGTTTCTATCCACCGTTCTTTTGCTTGCCTACACATAGTACGTATGTCATTGTCTATTGTTTTATATTCTGGAGTGTTTTTTGCTTTCTTTCTTTCTGCCATTTTATTAAAGATGTCATCTGTCATCCAAATTTGATTTTTCTTAGGCTCCTTTTTAGGTAAATTTGCATTTGCTGATTGTATGCTTGTTTTTAAGCATTCCCATTTTGTGGTTACTTTTTCTTCTGGGTTTTCTCTTCTATACTGCTCCATGCTTTCTGTCAGTAACTGTTCATATTTATTTTTGACGTCGACTAGATATTTTTGTTTTATATCTGGTTGTTTCAGCGCTGATATTTCTATCTGGGGTTCCTCCTGTCTTCTGTTTCCTGTTCTTTTCAGCTAGATATTTACTTTGATGACGACCGGATTGTGATCTGAATTTATGTCGGTGCCAGGATGTGTCTTTGCACTTGTTACACTGTTCTTAAATCATGTTTTATCATGATATAGTCAATTTGATTTCTTGTTACATCTCCTGGGCTTTTCCATGTGTATAATTTCCTTGGGTGGTGTTCAAAAAAGGTGTTACATATGACCAGCTGGTTTTCTTCACAGAACTGGATAAGTCTGTCTCCTCTATCATTTCTTGTCCATAATCCATACTGTCCTACTATTTTCTTGTATTTTCCTTTTCCTACTTTTGCATTCATATCACCCATTACTATCAACACATTTGTAGATTTTACTGGTTTAAATATGTGTTGTAGCTCTTCATAGTATTCTTCTATTTCTTCCTACCTATGATCTTTAGTTGGTGCATAAGTTTTAAGATTGATATGTCGAATGGCTTTGCTCTCATCTTTAGTAACATCATTCTGTGTCCAGTATCCACACACGTATGTTTCTAACTCCTTCTTTATCAACATTTCTACTCCTCTTTCATGTTTTTCTCCTCCTGAGTGTATAAGCGTGTATTGGTCTCTTTTTATGTAGCCTGTATCCAATAGTCTTGCCTCTGCAACTCCCAGTATATCAAGTTTCATGTCTGTTGCCTCTAATATTAGATTGTCAAGCTTTCCTTCTCCGTTTAGAGTTCTAACGTTCCATGTTCCTATTTTTAGGCTGCTCCTACTAGTTTTTAGGTGGTCTTTCTCAAAATGCTCCCTTTCAACAGAATTTGAGGAACACTCGTCATTATATACTTTCTTACTCATTAGAGGAGTTGCCTCTTCCCTGTTATTTTGTACAGTAGATTCTTCCCCATGGGACAGAGAGTTCTCTACATATCGCTTCTTATCTTTTGGTTGTGATCTCATTACATTCTGTAGGATGTACGTGGTAAGGCCCCAATCTCTTCCACTTTGGCTAGCCTTTGTCTTTTTCTATGCCCGACACGCCTCTAGTAGGTACCACAAAGTGATTTTTGTTTGCACAGAAACACCAGAGAAAACAATGTAGTTTTGAAGCCCTTGGTAAATCAGGAAATTTTGTACTTTATTTTTTAAAATAGGACAACAAATAAAAAAGTTATAGCATTTTAAAAAATGTGGGGACTTCGCAACATTGAAAATGTTACATCACACCAACTTCAGAACACTGCCGTCTTCTTAAATATAATCTTACAACTTTCTCTGACAAACAGCATATAGTCTGGAATATACTGATCACACAAAGAAAACTATAGAGCTACATCATGAATAATTATCAATATATTTGAGACCAAAAATTGCAAATCTGCAAAACACATTACCGAAAAATATAGTTTGTTGAATGAAAGTCAATATTCACATCATATTTCAAAAAGTATAAAAGGTACAAGCTTTAAATTTGTACATATTAATCTGCATACTACATAAATATATCTCAATTTTTTCAGAGGATTTAAACTTCTATTTGTTCTTGTATAATTTTTTAAAATGTGTCCAGAGGCCAATTTGTCGCAGGGGAAGAAAAAAGTGTGAAAATGAAGAAAATTTTTTTTTTAAGATACTGTCCATATTTCATTAAAACAAATTTGTAGGCAATAATTAACAACATCTAAACAATAATTAGCAACATCTAAACGCTATATTTTTTTAAAACAACTGGTTATTAGCATTTAAAAAGACATTTTTTAACTGAAGAAGAATGATTATGGCGCACTCTTTCCCTGTGAGACGGCAATGACACCTCAAAATCTAAATGCTTTTGAAGTCCAAAATATAATTCCTTGATATTTCCTGATAGTTTAATGTCCTTATCATTCAATATTAATGTCCTTATCATTCAATATCAATTATCTGTATCTTACCTCTACACCTCACGGTAGAAAGAGAACAACTAAGTAAGTATCTTAACTGAGCCTTAAGATTTCTAAGGGCATATCGTCCTTTACAAATTTTATCCACTTCATCCTTTGTGGTGCACAGACCCCCTTGGCTTATGATTGTGTTATATAACTCTATCTTCTTCTCTGCATTTTTAATATCTTTCTCTTTTTTCCTCCTATTCTTGTCAGTTATTCGCTGTTTAATTTTTTCTTTGACTGCCCTCTCCGACTCTTTACTCCGTATTTTCCATTTCAAGTCTATGTTTTGGGTTCTTCGTCGTCACTCTTGCATTCTCTACTTTTATTTTATCTGCTCCTTCCTCTTCTCCATTTCACTTTTTATCTGTTTGTAGTGTGTTACTTTGTGGTCTGTAGCTTTATGAAAAAAAAAAAAAAGCTACAAGCAGTCTACCTCGAGCCATGTTGCATTCCCATCCATATAACTTCTGTAATTTTATTTTTCCAGATGACTCCTACTAGGAGTCATCTGGAAAATTAAAATTCCAGAAGTTATTTTTGTTTTTACATGTATAAAGAATTACATGTACTATTACTATTACTGGCTTGTTCTTGTTCAGAGTTTCTTCTTGATTTTTTTTTTTTTTTAACATATAAGCACAATTGTGATTGTCCTAATTTACAATGGTGTGATGCCACTTTCTCATATCGGCAGTTTTTCATATTATTTGGAATTGAAAACAATATGTATCCTAATTATAACCCATCAGAGGTTGAACGGGATATTTTTCTTCCTTAAATAAAAATAAATATATATATATATATATATATATATATATATATATTTATATATATATATATATATATATATATATATATATATATATATATATATATATATATATATATATATATATATATATATCTTCTTTTCGGGGAATTTTAAGACTATCAACTATTGGCTGCGAGTCCGGACATTTCAGTACAGCATCAGCTTTTTTAATTATGGCATTTTCCGGTCCCCTAGCCTTGACTCAATTGGCTTTGCGATATCCTTCGCGTTTAAGATCATAATTTACCCTATTATGTTGCAAAATAAACCTTCATTCAATTACACATTAATCAAAACATGCATTTTTTATTCAGATTGGTAACTTTCTTAGCTTTTCAAGCTCGTGAAATAATTAGATTGATGCGTGAATGTCTGAAGTGGTGATAACACATTCGTTCCACGCTGTTACAACAACTAAGTGATCGTGTTAAATTGCTAAATAATATTAAAACTATTGTAAAGTTTACATTTAAAGTTCAAAACATTGTTAATAAGTGATATGCTTACGTATAGTCATCTTTAAATCAGAAGATGTGATGAAGTTTGAACACGAACCAACATAAGTGGCATGCATTTTTCGCTAAAATTCTTGACAGAGAAAGCGTTACTTAAAGTCAAATCGCTTCACCAGCAAACATCAGAAGTCTGTGATATTTTACAGGAATAAATAAAAATGGCTCCCAAATCTTCTCATTACCATGCAAGGAATTATAACACAACTTAAAATGTCAAATCTTGTAAAATTTCAACTTCACTTCGAGAAATCTACGTCTTCCACTTTGTTTTCTACAGCTTGCATTATACGAAATTAAAGCTATTCCTCTGGCCATTCTAATGGTGAAAACCGTATGCAAATCAGACGTTTGCTTGTCAAGCGAAACCCGTTTGAATGAAGCGGGGTGAGGCAAAAAAGCCAATAGTTGGCCGCGCGCTCGGGCCAACTACGCGTAACGTTGCTGTTAGTTTTTATTAGTAAAAAAATACTTCAATAACTTTTATTATTCGGGAGTTAATACATTTCAAAAGAGAAGAGGATAGTGAGTATCGTGATATAAATTTTATTACAATCCGCTTAATAGCAAAGGGACAGTGACGACTTAAACTTGACGAATTTTCCTCAGTTTTCTCAACTTTCGTGCGTTTTCAAGTTAGAAGCGGGCACTTTGTGGTAGCTACCTCTAGTGCGCCACGCACTTTACTGTTCCGCTTTGTGAGCCGTTGATCTTCTTAGAATCCTCCACCTCACTCACCGTCTCAGTCTTTGTGTACTAGGGATGGACATTCCCTTGAGTAATATTACTCCTACTCCACTCATGTAGTTTAGCCAGTCAGCCAAGACTGTTGCCCGGGATGTGGCCACCGCCGTACACAAGCAGTATTCGGGGAGCCTTACATGAGCTAAAGAGAGGAGAACCAAATATGATCCTGACTATCCTAAAAAGGACATGGCTGTCTCTCACCGTGAGGTATATAAATGGAGATAAGGTTGGGCAAACCTGAAGCTAACACGAACGTACATCCCAGCTCATAGTCCTTTTCAGGACTGCCAACAAAGCTAGAACAGGTGGAAACAAAAATAACACGTTTGCCAAAAAGTACATTATTGCAGAAGCGCAATATTGGGAAACGAGAAAGAGGCGACTCCAGACCGTAAGCTAAGGGTCCTTCTCAGGACCAGCCCTTTTCAGGGCTAACAACTGCCTAGCTTGAAAATGAAACACAGAACTCAATATAACCAAAATGACCCATTTTGTGTCTGGTTGAACGGGGTATAAAAAGCGCTATACCAAAGCAGAAAGGAAAAAAACAACAAATTGGACACACACATGCTACATTAAAAAGTCGACATCGGTATGAGAGCAAGAGCTAGTGTTAGCATGGAAGCCTCCACAGTTCTAACTAGAAGACTACCATTGTGTGCAACTTCTAAACTGTTCCAGTCGACATAGTGATTGTGAACCTGAGGGTATGTTTTTTTAATTTGCTAAAACACGATATGTTTGAAAATTTATGTACGATTGCAAATTGATGTATATTTCGTGCTTGATTTTTCATGTCGATATTTTTGCTTTGATGTGTATTTTATGTTTGACTCTTCATGTCTATATTCTTGCTTATGCCCGCCCGTATGAAGCTTTTATCACACAATATAACCACAATCCATACAGCAGTGGCGTAGCTAAGTCCTTGTTAGGACTGGTATTAACTAGCAAATAAAGCTATCAGCCCTTTTCAGAGCTGGCTTTTAATGCTGAGCCAAAGAGTTCACCTTCTTTACTCACTAGACACCTTTTGACTATATGGTTAATGTATTATATCATGTACGACATACTTACCCTGATAGACTCTACGACGTTGTATTATAAACAAGAAAACGACATACTCCCCATATTGGACAATCTGACCTGATCGTGTGTCATAACATAATCATTCTGATTACAGCAGTTAATTATTAGAAGAGGTGTCATCTTCCCTGAACAAGTGCCATACACTGGGCTTGCTTTATTTCAGGTTTCAATCTGTGAGTGTACCATGTGACAATACCTGGCCTCAGCATTATGTCTTAGGACCAGAAGTTGTAACTAATTAAATCCATGGACCACCACTGCTACCTGGCCTCAGCGTTGTGTCTTATAGACCAGGAGCCATATTCACCTCCCTACTTATAGTTCATCAGTTCTCTTTCTCGAGTCAGGAAAAAACTATCCTATAACTAACCGGGCAAACCCATAAGTGCTCAGTCTCAATCAGCAAATGTCAAAAAGTATGAATGCTAATTATACCTGTAGCACGCTGGTTATACATACAATGGATACTTCCTCTCTCATGTCAATTTCTGCTAGTCCCTCGTTTGATGCTAAACTCCAACAGTCTCAGCCTTGTTGATTCATCCATTGCAGTGTCATTATCTAGCAGGCGATCATTAATAGCTCTTAGTATCTCTCCCTTATCCATGTCCAGTGTCCCCACTATAGGTGCTCTCGAGGCCAGTCTATCAGCTCTCTCATTGCCACGTACCCCTGCATGACCAGGACAGTAGATCCACACCAGTTCTTCAAGACTTGAGGATTTTATTGATGCTTTCCATTCCTGCCGCAGCCATCTGTTCTGAACTTTCCGAAGCATGGCTTGAGAGTCTGACAATATAACTGCCCTGGTTGATGAAGTTTCAGACAGCCAACTCAGTGCTGCAGTAACTGTCCCTACCTCCATTCTCATGCTAAATAAATATTCATCATCATCATCAGTTGCCATCTCCACAACGAAGGTTGGCTGTAATGGATCTCCAACGTCTTCTGTCTCTTTTCTTGGTGGTGCACTCTGATAGACTCTTTCCTGTCCATCTCTTGATGTTATCTTCCCACTTATAGCGCTGTCTTCCCCTTGCACGTTTGCCTTCAACTCTCCCTTCTGTTATGGTCTTCTGCAAGGTGTTATGCCTTTTTATGTGGCCAAAGTATTTTAGCTGCCGAACTTTGACCTCCCTCATTAGTTCTATTTTCATACCTAGATTTTCTAGGACCTCATTTGTTTTCATCTCTTTCCATGAGATACGCCCCATTCTTCTATATATCCACATTTCAAGAGCCTCAATTCTTTCTTCCAAATGCTTATTCATCGTCCATGTTTCTGCACCATACAGAAATGCAGAATATACAGTATATAACACTTTATGATTTTCAGTTTTAATTTGTGAGATAACTGTTTGGATGTCAGTATATGTTTCATGTTGTTGAATGTAGCTTTGGCCATTCCTATTCTCTTCTTGATTTCTGTTTCACATCTGCCATCTTCTGTTATTATATGACCAAGATATACGTAGCTCTTGACTTGTTCCAGGATTTTCCCATTTACGCTTATCTTTAATGTGGGTTTATTGTCTGTTTTGCTAATTATCATAGTTTTTGTCTTCTCAATATTAATGTCGAGTCCATATTCATGACTTATACTGTTCACTTGCTTCACTAGTTCTTTTAACTCCTGTTCGCTTTCAGCTAACAACACGGTATCATCTGCATATCTAAGGTTGTTTATTGACCTTCCACTGATGTTCAGTCCTGGTATTTCTTGTATCTGTTTGAAAAATTTTTCGGTGTATAAATTAAATAGGCAGGGGGACAGCACACAACCTTGTCTGACACCTCTTTTTATGTCTATGTATGATGAATAATTCCTTCCCGATCTTACTGTGGCAGTTTGCTCCCAATAAAGGTTACTGAGTATTCTTATATCTTTCCCATCAATACCTATGTCTTTGAGGCATTCAATTATTTTCTCATGATGGACTCTGTCAAAAGCCTTCTTATAGTCAATGAAGCACATATACATACTTTTTTGGACCTCTGTATATTTTTCTGCTAATATTCTTAGGCAAAATATTGCCTCTCTTGTTCCACTGTTCAGTCTAAAGCCAAACTGTTCTTCTTGGATTTCGTTGTCTACTTTACTTTTTATTCTTTCCTGTATGATTTTGAGCAGTATCTTAATTGCATGACTCATCAGGCTGATTGTTCTGAAGTCTGAACATTCTGTTGCATTTGGTTTTTTGGGCAATGTTATGAAAACTGATGTCTTCATGTTGTGTGGTATATATCCTGTATTGTATATATCGTTGCATATTTCTGTGATTGTATCTATACCAAAGCTCTCCAGCGCTTCTATCATTTCAATTTTTATGTTATCCATGCCTGCTGATTTTCCTTTTTGTATCATATGAATGGCATTCTCTACTTCTGATCTGAGAATGTTTGGGCCTTCATTAGAATCTGGTGATGGTTTTTTACCTCTGTTGTCCTCGAATAGTTCTTTTACGTATTCTGCCCATCTGTTTGATATGTCTTTCTCATCAAGTAATATTACACCATTTTTGTTCTTGATACAGCTTCCTCCTTGTGCAAACCGTGACCGATTTGATAATTTCTTTATTTCTTCATGCATATCTCTTGTCATGTGCTTTGCTTCCAAGTCTTCTATTTCCTTGCATTTTGTTTCTATCCACCGTTCTTTTGCTTCTCTACACATAGTACGTATGTCATTGTCTATTGTTTTATATTCTGGAGTGTTTTTTGCTTTCTTTCTTTCTGCCATTTTATTCAAGATGTCATCTGTCATCCAAATTTGATTTTTCTTAGACTCCTTTTTAGGTAAATTTGCATTTGCTGATTGTATGCTTGTTTTTAAGCATTCCCATTTTGCGTTTGCTTTTTCTTCTGGGTTTTCTCTTCTATACTGCTCCATGCTTTCTGTCAATAACTGTTGATATTTATTTTTGACATCGATTAAATATTTCTATTTTATATCTGGTTGTTTCAGCGCTGATATCTCTATCTGGGGTTCCTCCTGTCTTCTGTTTCCTGCTCTTTTCAGCTTTATATTTACTTTGATGACGACTGGATTGTGATCTGAATTTATGTCGGCGCCAGGATGTGTCTTTGCACTTGTGACACTGTTCTTAAATCTATGTTTTATCATGATATAGTCGATTTGAAAATATTAGACAAACATAAAGGTATGTTTTCAGGCACTCGTAAGAATTCTCATGCTGCAGGTTGTTGTCATGTAGGCTCCATTCTGTTCAGCGATGACCCTGCCCTTTATTCTCGCAGAGAAGCCCCATCCTGATTTCTCACCACGCACTACAGACCCATCAGTGTACACAATGGCGTCATCATCCCCAGCATGATCACTTATCAGCTGATTAATCTCCAGCTCTGCTTTTCCATTGCCCCAAGATCTGCACACTCTGCCAAGGCTAATGATGACCTGCTGGTAGTTTATCCAGTTCTCCCCTGACTTACTCCACTCTGTGGCCGGGGGAGTGGACGGGAACGGCAACAAATCAAGTTAGATGTGACCGGGCTTGGTCACGGTGACAAATCAAGTCTAGTGTGACAGGGTGAGAATGGGGTGGAATCTTTTATCAATGTTCATCTGTTGTTTTACTGGCGACTGCCAGAGATGGTGATTACAGAATAGGAACATAACCCAGGTGATTCCTTTGGAGACTCGTAACTGTGTTTATGTTTTAGACTGCATGATCGTCGAAAATATGGTAACATTCTTTTCTCTATTACCTGATGTAAACAAACGACACTTCCTACTGACGTTCAGGAAATAAGTTCAAGCTGGATTAAATATGAATGAACACCTTTATTTAGTGTCTGTAACCTCTGACAACTTCATAATAGTTCATAAATACATGTGCTTCTGTGGTATACAAACCAGTCATCTCAAGAAATAACACACAGCCATCGAACTTACAAGATGGTCCAAACCCCAAAAATCACTGCCTCGCTCGTCTCGTGCCTAAAACCAACTCACTTAACTCCCTTCTTTCAAACCATCACTTCCGTACTAACTACTGGGCAATTCTACTCCAAGTTCGATGACGTCATTCCTGAACACTTTAATTAAATCACTCATAGGATTTGTGACTAGTGCTATTACACTAACTAGACACGCTCAAATACTTAGTGTTTAATCTTGCTAAGTATTCTTACCCTAACTATAATTAAGTGGCAGCACCTTAGTGTTAATCCGACGTAACAGTCCGTACTGTCACAACTCTTCCCCTCTGGATACATTTTCAACCCTGGTCACCTGACCAATCGTTGCCTCTGCCTGTGCCATCCATGACATCCCCCTCTTGATTCTTGCTCCTTTGATGTCAGCTTCGTTCTCGTGTAGGGGGTGTCTTTTGTCTGTGGTTACCCGCATATAGGCTTTTGCCTGGGCCATTGTATATCTGGATCTAATCAACAGCAATCCGAGCATGTATCTCACTGTCACAATGGGGGTATCACGCGTACAGCCCAAAACTAGTCGCATTCCTTCAATCTGAATGCGTTCCAGTCATTCACATTGTGACACTGACAGCGTGAGTACTCCTAGCCCGTACTCGATTACTGAAATCACGAGCCGATGATATAGGAGAAACAATAGTCTCTGTTCCATGCGCGTAACAGCCATTGTTTTTAAGGCTGCCAGTCCTTAAAAAATACTTCTGTATGATCAGTTCGACATGATACTTTATTGATAGCCCACGATCAAACGTTACTCCCAGATACTACTTGATACTATCATCAAAAATATCCATCTCGCCACACCTATCAGTTCAACATTAGTGATCTAGTGGCACCATTTTGGTCCTTTTATTCTGCACAAACACTCGTTTATGAAAGCCTGTATCACTCTGTCATTTTTGTTGTTCTCCATGTTTCACAGCCACAAAATAGGACTAACTTGACATTTGAGTTGAATACTGAGTTTTGTGCTGGACTTGATTTCTGGTTATCTCCATATTTTTCCCAAAGCAATGAAAGAGCAATAATAAAGTAAGGACAATACAAAACTGACAAAATTATCAAAACAATTAATTCAACAATCAACAAAAATCAAAGCAGAAATTGGAATAACAAAACAAGAAGTCCTGGCATGACAATCTTCGATAAAAGAGCCGGCGAAGCTATGAATACAACAGCGTCAGGCAGCATGAATGAAAGTGACCTAAAATATATATGTATGATTGTACATCTTGCAGTGGTGTTTCTTCAAGTACAATCTTGAAATCCCCTTCAAGCCTATGTCTAAATCCTTTCCCCAAATTTTGTTGTTGTTGTCTTCCTATTATTTTCTCACCATGGGGATTCCAGAACAAGGACTGCTTTGTAATGCTACTTAAGAGTGTTACCACACTTTCATGCCAAGTGTTACCACACCTTCATGCCGACTGCCACATTTCTTCTACACAAACCAGTTACTGACACAGAGAAGAATCAATGAAACAATATTTCAGAAAATAAAATCAACTAATTTTTATTTCTGACAATAATTTATTTCAATTCAACATCATTACTATAACCCTTTAGCTCCCCAATAGAAAATAGGCCTTGAACACACACCATCAAAGTCTCCTGTGCTAGGCCACATGTTAAAAATGTCATCTTGATCCTGTTCATTTCTGTCTCCAGTTCCTGGTCTCTCTCTAGCTGTCTTATCCTGGGGATTCCACTATAGAGACTGGTCTGTAGTGCTATAAATAGAGTTCCTTAATGTATGTCTATTCCATCACCAGCATCTTCTTTTCATCTCCTACTTCCCTGATGCTTGTCTTGTTCTTATAATGTTCCTGTCCCTGAGGATAGCACTATTTCTCATTTGTTCAATTCAGTTTCTACCTTGGTTTGCATAGTCATAGTATGTCAAGTCTCTCATTTCTATTGCCACTTGTGAAGGTTTTCCTTGTTTGCTTAATGTACAAACATTGCAGTGTCAGATCTTGAGTGCGTACAGCAGTGTAGAACTTTCCTAAAAACATTTTAAAATTTAAATTTTATTTTTTTTAAAGAATGCATATAAATGGAATATTCGTACTTCACCAAGGGAAAACTGCACAGGTGGCAGCTGAAATGTGGAAGGGAGACCAAGGAAAACAGGGAGAAGAGAACTGGAGACAGACATGAAGGGCATGAAAAAGACATGGAAAGTCCTTGAGCTGATGGCACAGGGCAGGGAGACATAAGTTTGTTAAAGGCCTATACTCATTGGGTAGGTGATGAATATTATAGACATTAAAAATATCTATCTCAATACTGACTCAATGTCAATCTCAACATGGACTCATTGTCTATCTCAACACTGACTCATTGTCTATCTCAAAACTGACTCATTGTCTATCTCAACACTGACTCATTGTCTATCTCAAAACTGACTCATTGTCTATCTCAAAACTGACTCATTGTCTAAACACTGACTCACTGTCTATCTCAACAATGACTCATCATTTATAATATTATTGACATCAAAAATGTCTATCTCAACAATGACTCATTGTCTATTTCAAAACTGACTCATTGTCTATCTCAACAATGACTCATCATTTATATTATTGACAACAAAAATGTCTATTTCAACACTGACTCATCATTTATAATATTATTGACATCTAAAATGTCTATCTCAACACTGACTCATCATTTATAATATTATTGACATCTAAAATGTCTATCTCAACACTGACTTATCATTTATAATATTATTGACATCTAAAATGTCTATCTCAACACTGACTTATCATTTATAATATTATTGACATCTAAAATGTCTATCTCAACACTGACTTATCATTTATAATATTATTGACAACAAAAATGTCTATCTCAACACTGACTTATCATTTATAATATTATTGACATCTAAAATGTCTATCTCAACACTGACTCATCATTTATAATATTATTGACATCTAAAATGTCTATCTCAACACTGACTTATCATTTATAATCTTATTGACATCTAAAATATCTATCTCAACACTGACTTATCATTTATAATATTCACTCACTTTAGTTCCTTTTGGAGGAAAATTCATGCCAAGCCTTCCTGTCCTGTGCCATTCATTAGTTCTTTTCCATGTCTTCATTATCCCGTGGGGGCAAGCGTTTCGTTTCGTTGCCCTCGTCAAGAGCGCTGGCGGTCGCTGTCTCGAGAGACTGCGCGTGGTGATCCCGGTATGACCGGGCCCTCCCAGTTCATCGGTTAGCGAGGCAGTAGTTTAGCTCCTGTGTCCGTAAATCCCGCCGCAGGCGACCTTTGTCTTTACTGACTGTGTGTGGTACACCACTCTGAGTGGAGACCTCCCAGTACCAAAGACTGCTGTGCCCGTTTCAGATTTTGCTCATTTCCTCAGACCTACGGGTCCTGAGTGTTCCTCTATAAATGCCTTTGTGCAGATGAGGAAGGACATCCCTCGAAACCTTCGGGTATATGAGGCTCTGTCCATTTCGGCTGGAATGACGTCTCGATGGTTCGGAGGTTTTATAGCGAATATGAGTACACATGAGGGCAAGTTCAGGCACAATGGGCTAATCACCTGTTTGCCAAGTCACTTCGATTACATGTCCTGCCCATGGGCCTTGTGCACTTGGGCCCCCTCTAAACCTCGTTTCACGGGGTAGAAGAGGTTCCGATTATGAGATGAGATGAGTCTTCATTATCCCTTTTTATGTCCGTCTCCATGTCTTTTTGGATTTCTTTCAGTTTTTCTGTAAGCTAGGGAATATAGATGTTGGACTGCCTTGTAAGGCAATGTTATCAACTGCTTCCTGAACATGTGTGTACACGTGAAATGACTTATTCTAAAGGGAATAAAATCAACAAGTCTGCACTTAAAAATAAAAAACAAAACAAATAAAAACAAGCAGTACATACAACTGCACAGTGCTAACCTGCCATGGGTCAAACAAGGGTCAGGTAAGGTCAAAATGCCCATTTGAACAAAATGACATTGACCTTGTTGATACATAATGTCAATAGCCCACAACACATGTCTTATAGAGATAATATTCATTTATGACTCAACAGGTCAGCTTATCAACAAAGCATACTCTATACCTCCCCATGGACCCTCCCAGCGATCTTTGTCCTCTCAAGACTGTGTGTGGTCCCGGCTGCCGGGTCCTCCCAGTATAGCAGAGGCAGTGCTATGTGTCTGTGTCCGTCTGGATAACGTCATTTGACAGTGGTAGAGGATCGGTCGCTGCTACACCATTAATGAACAAGGCTGTGTCCTGTCAAGACTGTGTGTAGTCCCGATTGCCGGGTCCTCCCAGTTCGGGCGGGCCAGAGCTTGTTTCTTCTCAGTAATGCAGCTCGGCAGTGGTAGAGGCTCGGCGCAGGCTGCGCCTACGCCTTAATACGTCTTGTCACGGAGATATAACCCCCTTTTGCAGGGTAGAGAACCTCTTGTCTCGTGGCATTGCACCTTCGCTACCCGACGGGAGGTTCCCTGGGGTTGCAACAAAGCCCAAGACCGATCGTCTCGGAGATATAACCCCCTTTGCAGGGTAGAGAGCCGTCAAACCTCGGAACATGGCACACACTCCATAGTGGGACTGGTGCATTATGCTTCTGAGTCTAGGATGCTCCCTGGGGTTGCAAGAAAGCCCACCTTTGGCAGACATGTGGAGGCGGTGGCTTTGCCACCGCGCCACTTACTGTCTGGCTGCTCGTGCCATGGCCGGTTGCTCGTGTCAGTCTCGTCTCGGAGATATAACCCCCCTGCACCGGGTAGAGAGTGTCAAACCTCTTGGTATCGCACGCACGCCAAAGTGGGTCTGGTGTACCATACCGCTGAGTCTAGGATGCTCCCTTGGGGTTGAAACAAAGCCCACACCTCACCTCCCATAACTGGCTCAAGGGTATGAACGAGTGAATAACTCGTCCCCTAAAGGGCAAAAGAGTGAATAACTCGCGCCCTGGGATTCAAACAAACAAACAAACCTCCCCATGGAGCATAGGCCTTCCACAAACACATGCCTAGTTCTCCTGTCACACGCTATCTACTCAAATTCTTTCCATTTCCATCTCTAGTCTTATTCTCCATGTGTTCTTCAGTCTACCTCTATTTCTATTACCCTGGGGGTACAAGAACTGCCTTGTAATGCTATTAACATGTTCTCTCAATATCTATCTAATTCATTGCCAACGTCTTCTTCTCAGCTCTTATTCCACTGGTACCTGACAGTTCAACATTGGTGACCTTGCTGTACCACTTCAATTCTTCTATTCTATGCAAACACCAATATAAAAGACCTCGTGGGCTGGTAAAATGGTACACAGAATTTCAGACAAACATCCAGACAGATTATGCTATCAGTATGCAGTCAAGAAATGTCAACGTCAGTGAGAATAAACTGCCCCTTTGAATGAGCTACTGTAAGAACAGTTACTTCCTTTACTCAAAATCCCTTGATGTTCAGCTAATTGCTACTCCGTATTAATCACTATGGGAAGATTTACTTCACCTTAATCTGAACTCCTATGTAATGAGTTAAATCCCCTAAACAGAATCACTACATGAAGAGGTACTTCTCCTTAATCTGAATCGTAATGTAAAAGATTACTCTCTCTTACTCTGCATCACCACGTAGTCTGCTAAGCGACATTCTATCGATATATTAATAAGAAGCACTTCCACTTAATCTGAATCCCTATGCAAACAGCTGTCACCTAGTCCGAGTCAGAATCACTGCTCTTTGTTCTGATATGTCTTCTGACATTCTTCCTGGACTTAAAAGTATTTGAACTGGTGCTAGTTTCAGAAAGGCTTCCATTAATCTCAGCATCATCTGGGACACTATTAGTTTCAGAATCCTCCGTTTGCTCGTCATTGTTAGTGGGATCTGAATCAGGATGCAGTGCTGATACTTCTGGGCCATCTTTGCTAACTGACTTCTCGGCTGCGTTTGTTTCTTTTTTCTGTTGCTTTGGGTGAGAAAATACTATCTTTCCCTGAGAGCATGCTGCTGTGGCAACAGCAAATTTTGGTTCTTCTTCTGGCAATCCTTCTTGTTTCATTGCCCGCTTTTCCTTCTCAAGTCTAAGTTCTTCTAGAAAATCAAATGCTGCCCTTTGATTAGCCTTTTCAGACATGTCTTTTTCAGACACATCTCCTAGAGAATAGCAAGTGTATTTTTCTGGATGCTTTTTGAAATCTGGAATTGGCTGGCGGCTCAGTCGAGCTGGCCTTTTAAAATTACCATCTGCACCTCGCTTATTATCACCTCTAATATCGCCAGACTCATTAACTCTATCTGGAGATCGGCTGTAGGATCTTGGTTCATAATCAGAGTCCCTTGTTTTACTAAGTTGGGATCTTCCATGAGACCATGACCTAGTTTCCTCAGCACTTCTGTCTTTACCTTGAGCCTGGTTTATATACTCATCATCTTCATCTGGGTCATTTTTAATTAACCCCACATCATCCTTGTCTCGAGATGATGCAGTGGCCTTTAAAAATGCAGAATGCTTGTCCTCTAAATCACCCAGGCTAGCAAATACATCATGGCTTCGGGAGACAAAGGAATCAGTGCCTGACCGCAGGCTAAAACTGGAGGCCTCTTCTTCCATATGGAAAATCTGAAAATTAAGCAGGAAAAAGTTGTAATAGGTCTAAATATTTAAAAAATGAAGACAAACAACAGGATTTGTTTTAAATAGGGAATATTATATAAATATTAAAACAGAGAATTCTAGAACTAGAAAAAGATCTGTACTTGTGCATTATACACTTTATCAGTGGCCTTCAACCTTTTTTTGACCAAGCCCAGTTTTTCAATATTTAGACAGTCAAAAACATCTCCTGACCAGCTACATACATTTTTAAATTGTTTATCATTACTTATAATTAAACCTCAGAATTTTCCATTTGAAATGTAACAAATGAAATGAACAAACTCCCATAAACGTTTTGGGAAAAGGTGTGTAATGCACCGTGAAAACTGAACTGCACATCCATTGAAAGGAATCCAGCAAACTGGGAGGATGAAACTGCTGATCGCACCATCAGGTAAGTCATCTGTTTGTACTGCGACATTCTGTGTTTGAGGTTGCATTCTAGTAACTGTTGGTTCGCTTCGTCTTTTCAAATTTAATCTTGGTCTTCCTTCTTTCACTTTCCATGGTTGTAACTTGATTTCAACAATCTCCTTTATTTCAATCTTATATACTTTTGCAACCAATCCATCCACTATTCTTATGCAAGGATAATCGATTGCATAATTCCTGCAACGCTTTAGCTCTGAAGCGAAGTCTCTCAATGCTATTCTCTTCTTTCTGTTCTGTATGGTTCTTGCACAACTCTCCATGTTTGAATATCTGTTCAAGTCAACTATTTATCCTTCTCTGTCTATGATTCTTGTTCTGTTTGTATTCTCTTATATAGGCTGTTGTTGGTATTCCATCTCTCCTTGTGATGTGGCCATGTCGCTGTAGGAGGAGTGGTCACGGCGCCAAATTAGTCTTATGTGACCGTGCAGGTGTCCCTACTAGTTGATAGCTATAACTAGGTGGCTGAGGCAGGCCTAGTTATCTATTATTTACTTTGTTTCTTTCTTCCAAGTGAGATTGTTTCTCTTACTGGCCCCCTTGTTCCGCCAGAGATGATAGTTCTTGGATGAGAATAGGTTCGTCTTTTGCTCAACCCAGACCACGTTCTTCCCTCCTTGATGTTGTCTAGCGACTGATGCGTATAGGGTGTTCTATTATGGTGTCACCTCAGATTGGGCGAAAAGCTCTCACAACAAGCAGAAGAGAAAAGAACAAACCAAAAGGAACACCAGGAAAAAAAAGCAGCTGAGGGCTATCACCTCAGGGGTGCATTCTTATAGTCAGTTATGACTGATGGGGCTATTATTATTGCCGTAAGTATGAGCAGTCATAAATTGTATACGTCATAGGTTATGGACCGTCTGTAATGACAGCAAAGACCCAAGGATAATAAAGAATATGTCTTGGCAACAAAAAGTAAACTATATGAACTGGTAACCAAACAGGAAACTTCCAGCACATAGAACACAGCGCAAGGATGCACATTTACCATTTGATTTAAAAGAAGAGAAATTGATTGAGAAAGTTTTCATGTTCAACATCTGATGGGTTATCAACATCATCATTTTCCTTGTCACTCCACTCTCTTTGTGCAGCATGGAACCATCGCTGCAGCTGGTCCCCTTGAAGCCTGTATCAATCACTCTCATGCTCTTGCAGTGGTGGTCTCTGCAGCACTTGATATCTAGGAATGACATTGTCACCAACAGCTGAGCTGGAATAAACACATAGAAGCAGTCTTGCAGAGGACTGACTAACTTGTTAAAATGTTTGAAAGGTAATGCATGGGGTGCAAGCACTTAGACAATGTTCATGTTTTATAAATCTTTTATTAGAGGAAAAATCGATTATGGAAGTATAATATATGACTCTGCTGCACACAGTAACAAGATTAAATTAGACAGAATTCAGCATAAAGCTTTATGTACAATAGCAGGTGCAATCAGATCAACATCAATGGGGGCCCTAGAGGTGGCTTTATGAATTCTACTCTTGGAATTACGGAGAAAGGAGTTAAGACTAAATTACATGAACAAAGTTAAGTTAGATAAGTCTCACCCAGCACATAACGGTACAGCTTTTACCAAATGTCAACTAGCAACTCAGGTCAATTCAATGAATACTAACAGATACCCTACAGGGTGGAAGTGTATGGAGGAAATTGTCCACCTGGGTACTTTAATTACATCAATTAATAACAGTTGTGAATACAAGCCAGTAGTTCCCTCCTGGGAACTCACGAAACCAGACACACACTACCACTCTGCAGAAATACTTAAGAAAACAAATAATATAGAAAATATTAAAAACGCAGCCAAAAAATATATACAACACATATCAAAAGACAGCATTACAATATTCACAGATGGATCCAAGGAAGATGGAAAATTAGGGATAGGAATATAAATTCCAATATGGAAAGTGGCAAAAGGATATAGTATCACGGAATATACATCCATTTTCACTATAGAGATGGTGGCAATATTAAAAGCACTAGAAATATTCTCTATGATAGGAAACTCTTTACAGAGCGATACAACAGGAAGCAATCTGATCATCAGAAGAAGTCCCCTCATCCTACAAGTGTTTCGGCCCGATTACTCCTTTACACTCTAAGGGGGGCGGGCCCACTTGGGTCATGACTCCCAAGCGTCTCAGCTTCCTGTTGTCTTGTATCGAAAATGAACCCATTTCACTTATGGTAGCAACTTTTATTCCACAACGCCAGCCGTGGGGGCAATTGTGAAAGTAACAAAGAGAAGACAAATTATTCCGTTCGTTCCGTCGCCCTTCACAACTAAGGACACACACTGAGACACGAGCGCGCAGCCGACGAACCTTAGCTCCTGCGCGCCGCAAGCCACTGAAATTCTGTACCTGACACACTCCCTATAGTATACATCGCCTGTTGCCCCAGAGTCGCAGCCTTTTCACTAGTACACCAGAAAAACTCAGCGTTGTGGACTTAGAAAAATTTTGGTGTTTTCTGTACCGCAGCGTTTATTGTCACGATTTCCATTGCCCGTTGTGGTTGTTCCACAGCCAGCCTGATGCCTTTTCGGCAGTTTCGCTAAGCCTCTTCAGTGCCCTTGTTCTAGACTGTCCCTTCAGCCCCAACAGTTTCAATAAATCATACACTGATGCAGCCACAAGCCCTCTTGCACCCACTTCAACCGCCATGACCCTTGCACTGAATCCATCGTGTCTCAGATCCGCGGCCAGATCGCTATACTTGGCCGCTTTGAATGAATGTTGCTCATCTAATCTGGATTCAAATGGCACGGTCAGTTCAATCAGTATGACCTGATGCGTTGCTGAAGAATGAAGCACTATATCCGGCCGTCTCCGCGATTTTCTGATACTCTCTGGATATGCCCCCCGTCCAGGTAGGTCTACCGCCATCTCCCAGTCGTTTGCACAGTCAAGAAGAGATGGTAAACTGCTACCAGGTTTACTCGGTTTGGGGTGTGCTGACTTTCCTGCCCTCAGAAAGTATGTGTTTGTGGTGTCTGGCCGGACTTTGCTATTCGCTTTCATTCTTGCCTGATCTATTGTTGCAGCAAGCTCATTTAGCACTTTGTTATGGCGCCAAGTGTATCGTCCTTGCCCTAATGCCACCTTACACGCTGAGAGCACGTGTTCAAGTATCTGCCTCCCCTGGCACAGGGGGCACTGCTCATCATCCGACTTTCCCCATTTCACAAGGTTGGTGGCCGACGGCAGTAGGTCATACATTGATCTAACCACGAAGCTGAGTCTAAGAGGTGCCATATGCCATATATCATTCCATGTCAAGGACCTCTGCAGGGCTCCTTCCCATGTAGTCCATTGGCCTTGTTGGACCTGCTGCACTGCTTTTTGCAACCTCTTATCATTCTCAGCTCCTCGTATCTCCTGAACTACCATGTCTCTGCGCTCCCTGCTTGATGCCTTGGACCACCAGCGGATATCACCATGCCCAAATCCCCGTCTATTCGTTTGTGTGTATCCGATTACCTCTCTCAGTTTGAGTGACTCTTCAGCAGCATCAACAGCTTCTTCCACTCTCCACTTCCTTCCCATTTTCAGTGTGGGCTGAATGGACTTAACCACGTCATCAGCTGACTCGCGTAGCATCATTGCAAGCCTTGCTTTTCCAACTTTGTACTCTTCAACAACTGACTTGAAGGGAAGCAGAAGTTTTGACTTGTTGCAGTACAGTGCTACATCTGACAGACCTGGTGGTACCCCTAGCCATTTTCTCATGAACTTGTTGACCTTCTGCTCTATAGCTTCCACTGTACTTGTGCTTATTTCATATATAAGCAGTGGCCACAGCAACTTCGGTATCAACATGAACTGGAGGCACCACAGTTTGAACTTTCCCAGGAGTCTGCTTTGGTCTATGATCTGTAGCCCTCTGTCTGCCATTTCTATTGTCTGTTGCACTGCCTTCGAGTCTTTTAAAGAGGCATCGTACACCCTGCCAAGACTTTTAACAGGTTCCTCAATGACAGTAGGGATTCTTTGGCTGGAAACCGTGAATATGACCTCTGCTATCTTCCCTTTCCTGACTGATAGGCTTCTCGACTTCTTGGGTTTGAAGCTCATTCTGCACCAGCTGACTAGTTCATCCAGGCGTGCTAACATCCTCCGGGCCTGATGTTCATCTGATGTCAGAATTGTTGTGTCATCCATGAATGCTTTGAGCGGTGGCATGTGACACATTCCACCGAGCTTTGGACCTATAGCCATTCCTTCAGCCGCATTGAGGATTACCTGCATAGCCATGACGAATAGTATCGGAGAGATGGTACATCCCATCGCAATTCCAACTTCAAGGCCAATCCACTTCGTTGTGTACTCTCTGGTTGCAAATCTGACAGAAAACCCTGCGAAATACAGCTTCAGCATTGCTGCAATCTCTTGTGGATCATGATACATTTCTAGGGCCTGCCACAACATCTGGTGTGGAACGGATCCATAAGCATTCGCTAGATCCAACCAGATTACATGAAGGTTTGTTCTGTCAGACTTTGCCTTTTGGATTGCTTCCCAAATCATTGTGGCATGCTCTAGACATCCTGGTGTACCTGGGATACCTCCTTTCTGAATGGTAGTGTCAATGTACCCATTTGCCAGGAGGTATGTAGTGAGTCTTTTCGCCATTACTGAGAAGAATAACTTCCCTTCCACATTGAGTAGTGAGATTGGCCTGAACTGACTGATGTCTGTGGAATTTTGTTCCTTCGGGATGTAGACTCCGTTTGCCTTTCTCCATTCCTTGCTTACGAGTTGGGTTTTCCACGCATTCTTCAGTAAACGGAGCAGTCGTTTGAGAACCTCAGGGCATCTTTTATACACCACATATGGAACACCATTAGGACCTGGAGCTGACTTGCACCGAGCTTTCTGGACAATGCTTTCTACCTCTTGCACCGTTGGGGGCTTGGTGTTCTTCTTCTTCTTCTTCTTCTGCGTTCAGTTTGTAGTCATGCTAAATCTGCAGGCCTGTCGCCAGGACGAAGTCCACAGTCTTTACCAGGTCGGCGCAGCAGCCCCATAGCTTCTGCTGGAGCTCAGCACCCCTTGGCCAGGTCGCACGTCGTGGTTCATCATGGGTTGGACAGGTCTGGAGAATGTGTTCTGGGGTCTGGATTCCTGTTCCGCATGGGCATTCATTTGTGTGGGATATCTTGAGGCGATAGAGATGTCCTAGTAATCTGCAGTGGCCGGTTCTCAGGCGGAACATTGTGGTCTGTTGGTATCTGTTTAGATGGTGTATTGGGTCATCTCTGCTGTATATATCCCCTTCCTCCTTCCACTGGTTTTTGTACTTGTTGTGGATGATGGTTTTTGCTTCCGGATATGGCAATGGATGGCTGTATTGTTCCATTTTACTGCCACTTCTTGATAGAGCATCTGCTTTCTCATTACCAGCAATTCCACAATGGGAGGGTAACCACTGAAGGGCAATGGTTGATGACCTTTGGATGATGTTAAGCTCTGATCTGATCTCATTCATCATGTTATCATTTCTGGTGTTTTGTATTGACTCCAGTAATGATCTACAGTCAGTGAAGATTACTATCTTAGCTGGTGGCTGCTGTTCGGGTCTGGTGAAGATTTTCAGGGCTTGCAGTAGTGCCATAGCTTCTGCCCTGAAGTTGGAGGAGATCTTTCCAGTTGGGAAGGCCTTTCGGATGATCTTTCCATTTAGGAATCTTATAAAAATTCCCCCACCACCGTTCTTTACTGCTCCCTCAGCGGATCCATCTGTGTATGCGTGTGTCCACTCCTTCGGGTTGTACTTTTCTTCAATCATTTCTTGAGCCAAAGATTTTAGTTGTTGAGGGGTCTGGTGGCCTTTCTTTTTTATTTCAGGGACTTCTGTGAAGATAGATATATTTCCATGGCAGTCGTCTGGCTCCTCATAATCAATTAACATTTCAATCTCAGTAGGTTGTTTTGGGAGGAGGTCTTCATGGCATCGATGCAGATGTTTGGAGATGTTTATGAAGCTGGTTCTTTTCAGCCTGTTCTTTGTCAAACTATGGAGTTTGGCATGCATTGGATGACTTGGCATTCGTAGAAGCTTCTCACTGTGAGTGAATACCTTTTCCTCACGTCTGTCATTCAGAGAGCGGATGTTGGCGTATCTCTCCATTGTCTGGATTGGAGAAGTCTTCATCCCTCCAGTGATTAATCTAAGGCCTGAATTTTGTACTTTCCCTAGACGTTCTGTGTTTGTTTTAGATGCCGTGGCCCAGGCTGACATGCCATATTCAAGTACAGGCCTGACTGTGCCTGTATAGACTTTTTTAAGTATGTTGGTATTTGCCCCCCAACTTGTGCCAGCCAGTTTCTTCATAATAGAGAGCTTTCTTATTGCTCTCTGTTCTACTGCTTTTATGTGCGGCTTCCAGGTGAGTCTCTTATCCAACTTGACTCCCAGGTATGTTGGATTTTCCTCGATTGGAAGCTCACTTCCATTTAATTGCAGTTTGATCGTTTCTTTGCGATTTGACAGAGAGAAGCAGGTTGCTACTGTCTTGGAGAGGTTTATCTGTACTCCCCACTCTGATGCCCATTTACCAATGGTATTTAGCGCTGCTTGCATCCTGAACTTTGCAGTAGGCAAATGTTCAGCAGCACACCAGGCAGCAAAATCGTCAGCATGGAGAGCCCTGGAGATATGCCCGGACAGTTTCTCTGCAATATCATTTATATATATGATAAAAAGTGTGGGGAGATAACTCCTCCTTGTGGCACACCTTGTTGAAGAGTGACGCGATGGCTCAGATTCCCGTCAAGTTTTACTCTTGCTGTGCGGTATCGGAGAAAGTCCCGTATCCAGCTGAACATTCTCCCTTCAATTTTGTTGTTGAGCATCTTAAGGAGGAGTCCTTCTTTCCACACCTTATCAAAGGCTTTTGTCAAGTCTACAAAAACAGCCAGAACTTTCTTTTTCTCCTGAAGGGCATTTTCTATTTCCTGTGCTAGATATACCAGCTGGTCTTCGGTGCTGCGGTTTTTCCTGAATGCTGACTGTGTGTTATCAAGCATATGGTTTTTTTCCAGATGTTTCATTAATCTTGAGTTCACCATTCTTTCCATTACCTTACCCAGACAGCTCAGAAGGCTAACTGGTCGGTAGCTGGACTTGCTTGTTTTCTCCTTTTGTTTCTTTCTGATGGGAACAATGATTGCTTCTCGCCATCGATCTGGGAATTTTCCAGTACTCCATGATTGATTGAAGATTAGGAGGAGCTTGTGCCTGGCTACAGGTCCAAGGTTCGTGATCATATCATTTGTGATACCATCTTTTCCTGGAGCTTTCATGTTCTTTAGTTTTTTTATGGCAGCATTGAGTTCTCTCAAAGTAAGGGATGACTTCATGCAGGTATCTGGGATTTTCCTTGATGACAGTCTTGCAGTAGCTGGTTGTTGTTTCTTCATTTAGCACTCTTGTCAGATTTCACAGCTTGCTCGAGTCCTTTTCCATGTTGAGACTGCTGGTCTTCTGGTGCCAGCTCCTTTGGATTTCAGCTTTCTTTTGTTCATTAAAAGCTTGTTTTATGCTGTTGTGTCTCTGGGTGTTCTCTAATGTGGGACTTTGCTCCATAGTTTCCCGTGCTTTATTTAAGTCACTATGGAGTTTTCCCAGATTGTCATTCCAGTATGGTTTGTAGTCTCGTCGTTTACCTCGTGGAATTGACTTCTTTGCTGCTTGGATGATTGCCTCACTGATGATGAAAATGTTTTTATTGATATTATTTGAGTGGGTAATGTTCTGACAGAGGTTATTGACTTGTTCTTTAAAAAATCCCCAGTTTGCTTTTTTGAAATTCCAGCTTGGAGACAAATTAATTTGTCCTGCACTTCTTACCTCAGTTATCTGTAATGTGACTGGTACACGGTCACTTCCCCCCAGTTGGTTATTTACTGTTCTAGTGGTGAGTCGATGTATGTCATCTGTAGCCATAGCAAGATCTGGTGTGCTCGTTGTTTTCCATACTCTGGAATAGAAGGTGGGCTTATCCTCTGGTTGGTTTATTAGAATTAGTTTATTCTCTACCATCCAATCTTCCACCTCTTCTCCTCTCAGATCTGTTGCTTCATAGCCCCAGCTGGGTGAGTGGCTATTGAAGTCACCCATAATGAGGTGTCTTGATGCTGCAAGCTTCACTTTGTGTAGCTCCAGAGTTGTGGTTGGAGGGCTGTAGCAGTTTGTGATCATTAAGTCTCCACTGGGCAGTAGTAGTTGGACTGTTATGTATTCAAGTTCGTCCTCACCAGATCTGTGTATCTTTACTGCTGGGATTGAGGTTTTTATCAGTGTGAGGATTCCTCCCTTAGTTCTTTTTGCCCTGTCTTGGCGGAAGGATTCGTATCCACGTATGAAGAATCGTTGGGTATCTTTTAGGTGAGTTTCTTGGATGCAAATTATATCAATGTTGTTTTCCCTGAGGAATTCTTGTAACTCCGGTTTCTTGTTCCTCACTCCTTCTGCATTCCATTGAGCCACTGTAAGATAGTGGATTGGTTGGTTCAGTTGCTCTACTTTGCCTTCCCCCGACCATTTGGTTGGCAAAGGCACCGGTTGCTTGGGTGGGCCCTTTCGAGGCTAGGGGCCCGGCTCTGCTCCTCCCCGGTTGTAGCTGATAGGAGCGACGCCATGACGTAAGTCGAGATTGTCGCATGACTCCATACTGCAAAAGCGTGTGTGTCCTAATTTTTCCCGGTGTCTGCGCCGTAGCTAACACACTCCGTCTTCGGCAGGCCGGGTTGTGTTTGTTGTTCAGGGTTGTCTCCCATAGCCTTTCCATCTCCCGGTGGTAGCTGCAAGGCAGCAGGTTGGTTTGTTTACCGAGGTTTACCTTCCCCGTGGCTAGAGCTTATAGCGGCTCTTACTCGCTTGATGCACCCGTCGTAGGACATATGGGGGATTTCAGTGGGGGTATCAGTGCCACCTGTTACCCCTCCCTGTCCTGCTGGGAGGACATCGCCGTTTGGTCCGCGACTGCTTATTCGTCCAGCAAAACTGACTTAATTCGCAGCTGACACACCATATCTGGAGGTCGTTCCACTATCCGCCACCCGTGGACGCGCCTGGTTGGGGTCGGTCGCCCCTTTGCCAGGGGCTTGGTGTTAAATTCAGCTCCTGGCTTACCCGGCCATTTAAGGCCTGCCGTGCTGCTGAGCGGCTCATTTTTGCGACCATCTGAATATGTCATTCTAAGGTGTTCTTCCAGGTCTTCTTTCCTGATGTTTAGCGTACCCGACCGTGGCTGCTCAAACAGTTCTTTGGCAAACTTGAAGGGCTCCCTAAAGAATCTTTCCCTATCCCTTCGAGTCTTCCTTCTCTTCCTGCACAACCTTTCCGCTCAACAAAGGACATTATGTTGGCCTTTCAGGTGCTCCCAAACTTGCCGTAACCCTTCCTTCTCTGTGGCAACTGCGTTCTTGAACAGTTTTCGGGCGTGCTTCTTCTGTTTCCTGATTTCATCTATTTTAATTTGTCTTCTACTTTTCCGTGGTGGGTTACTTTCTCTTGCCTCCCTCACTCCGAACACTTTGTGACAGTGCAGATATATTATGTATCACGGAATATACATCCATTTTCACTATAGAGATGGTGGCAATATTAAAAGCACTAGAAATATTCTCTAATAACCATCCCAAGAAACTAACAATTTTAACAATTCAAGCACTAAGAAACTTATGAGAATGCAGTACACCTGATATAGCAGAGATATTTTTGGCTACTACATATTTATATTCCAGACGATGTTCAGTCTTAATAGCTTGGATACCTTCACATGTTGGCATAGAGGGAAATAACAAGGCAGATAAAGAAGCCCAAAAAAGGCAGATATGATAAAAATCTAATAAATGTAGGGATGGGTAAATGAGAAAGAAATAATACGAGATGAATGGAAAGCTGAATGGGATACAAATCTGACAGGAAGACATGCATATAAGGTGTTCAAGGCTCCAAGAAGAAAATTTCAGATATCTATGGAATTGAAAATTCCCAGTAACAGGAAACTTCTCAGACTACAGCTGGAAAAAGGCTATTTCAGAACAGAAGAACCTTACTGTGCAGAATGTGTTCAAAACAAAAATATAAAGCATTTCTTGTTAAAATGTAAGAGGTATGAACAATTGAGAATCTCAATATTAGATTATTTGCAGGCTTCAAATGTACCCATAAATGTATGAATGGAAGCATATCTGGAGTCATCCTTATATGACCACTAGCTACGCACAATGCTATAGTATGTATATTTGGATGTGAATTTTTGTCTGTGCGACTAATTTCACCCTCATTAACTCTTAAAATCATCCACACATTTCCAGGGATTCCCCCTGTGGTGAAACATGCTGAGAACCCAGCACTGCACACTAAGCTTGGAGGAGTCACTTGAGTCCCAGGCGTAACTCTGGCTTTTATCTGGTTGCCTGCATACAGGAGGATCTTACTATGGACCCCATGATAGACAGGGGGAGCTAAGAAGTGGCTCTGTGTAGGACATGATGATTCCTTGGGAGAGCCCAGAACCATAGCACAGTATTTTAGCTCTGCATATTTGGAGAGTCCCCGTTGATGGCAGGGATTACACAGTATGCCACATGCTTCTTCCTCCTAGCTTCTCTGAGGTGTAGAGCCATGCATAACAGTTGGTTATATTTAGAGTCCAAAATTTTAGGACTGGCAAGCTTCATTTTTCTTTGTTAGATTTACTTCTTTTGATTTCCATATATTTCCCAATGCTATGAAAGCTTCTCATAGCTTTTGTATTCTTATTTTAATATCATTATCTGTTCCTCAAAATGTGACTGTATTACTGCAAAAATATACACATGAACTGACCAGTTCCCTTGGGAGTCTATAAACAAAGAACGAAGAGGATCACTGCCCCTGCATGCAAACCGTAGAAGGCGATTAATGTGAGGTTGCGCCCTGAGCTGACAACTTCATTATGTAAAACAAATTGCCATAGAAACTACTGCTGCAGGAGCATGTGAATGCTCGGTGCAGACTTCCTGCGAGGAGACCAGCTACTCCATGCGAGCGCACAGGAAAATGATAACGTGGTAGTGTTCGGAAACTGACTCCCTCCAGTGCTATTACTACCGCTAGAAGCTTTAAATACAAATTATACCAATAAATGTACATTTATCAATATCCACTGATTTAACAGTTGTACTCTCACAGCAGGTTCTGCTCAAAATTATATTATAACGTCTGCTTCGTATAACTGACAGCCGTTTTGAAATGACATAGGGACTTCTTATTATATATTTAACTCACACCAAGTAAAATTCAAATAAAAAACGTTTAAAATTCAATTTATTATTTTTTATTTTATTTATAAACATCTAATTATAATAAATTTTGTGTTGATGCTTTATGATATGTATATATGGTGAAATAACTTAAGTTATCATTTGGCAACAACGATCACTTGTTCCATAGAAAAGTTTAACTTCCGGTGTTATCGGCGAGGGATAAGACATTTTCCTTTGTTTCTACGTATCAGGTCTGCACAATTTGGGTAAAAATGAGCGGTGGTGTCTACGGAGGCGGTGAGTAAAATTGATTTGTAACTATTTATTCACATCGTATAATTACTTTTTGATATTAAAAATCTGTCAGATTAGATTTAGTAAAACATCGGGAGTTACATCTCAGCTGCTAATTTGAATAGCGTCCTGAAAATGAAAAACAAATAAAATAAACACCAGAGGAAGCAGTAAGTATCAATCTGTCAAAACTTGTCAGCTCCCCGTGGAGCACAGGTCCTCAACAAATACACGCCAAGCCTGTGCCATCTTGTCTGTCTGCATCTCTCTTCTCAGTGTCATTTTAGTCTCCCAGTTGACTTGCCTATATTGTCGTTTTAAGTTTTTGTTCCTTGAAGTGATAAATGAACAACTGTGGGACATGTTCTTCTATGCCATCCAGATAAGTGAATGAAGAATTTAAAGATATCAAAAGTAATGTGACACAGTTTGCAGATGATATTACTATATGTAGGCCTAGATCTGGGAAAACGCTTAAAAAAAATTATATTATAATCTTCAAAAACAAATAAATTAAGTATTTTCTTCTTCTTCCTCGTTCGCCTTCAGACTTCCACATTTATGACTCTAATAAAGGCAGTAGTCAACCCAAGGTTCCCGACATCTCCAAACAGTTTTTCGTTGACAGAAGTGGGTTGTTGCCATATGCTACTCCGTTCATTACTGTAGGCTGGGCAATACTGCAGGAGGTGTTCGACTGTCATCGGGCTGGTACCGCAGGTGCAGAGATCTGTTGCACCAATCCTGAATTTGTGGTATAGATGGTATCTCAATCTGTTGTGTCCAGTGCGTAGCCGAAAAATGATGACCTGTTCTTTCCTGGATAGTTGATGATATGCATCATTTTTCAAATGGCCCGGGTGCTCTCTTTCCCATTTGGACTTGAATGTAGCCTTTATAATAGTCTTTGCCGTTGCGTAAATTGTCTCTATATCATTTTGTTGTAAGGCACCTCCTTCCTTAGCAAGTTTGTCTGCCTCCTCATTGCCTGGTATGTTGCAATGGGCTGGTATCCACTGGATAGTGCACTTGTTGAAGCATTTGGCCAGTCTTTCAAGGGAGATTATCAGATCTTTCAATCCTTTAGTTTGTTGGCTCTTCAGCGCTGATATTACTGAGAGGGCATCTGTAAAGATTATTATCTGTTTTTCTGCTTGTGCTTTGCATTCAATAAGAGTTTCAGCTGCCTGTTTCATGGCTTCTACTTCAGCACTGAAGTTATTGCAGTATTTGCCCGTGGCAATTGCCATAGAGTGGATTCTATTTTTTAATTTTATGAGGATGCCAGCACCCCCATTTTCAACTGCATTTTTTGCTGAACCATCAGTATATGCATGTGTCCAAAGCATTGCTGGGAATTTTTGGTCAATATACTTGGTTGCTATACACTTTCTTTGTGTTTCTGTCTGTGTTCCCTTACTTTCAATGCCTGGAATATCAGATTTTAACTCCGCCAATGCCGGTCCCAAGCCCGGATGAAAAAGGAGGAGGGCGGCCTGCATGGAGGCCGTAAGGAGGCAGCCCCTCCACCATGCAAAGGCACAACAGGCCAATCACCTGTTTGCTTTAAACCACGATTACGAGTAACAAAAGAGAGAAAACCGGACTGATTCTAAAGGCGACGAACTGGAACGGACTACGACTTATGGAACATGGAACACAAGAAGTATAAATGGGAAGGAAGAGGAGCTGGTGGAAGAGATGAGGAAAGCAAAACTAGAAATCCTGGCTATTACGGAAACAAAGAAAAAAGGACAAGGAGTCATGGATCTCAATGGCAACACGCTGCTCTACAGTGGTGTACCCATATCCGAAAGAGCTAAAGGGGGTGTGGGTTGCATTGTGGCCCAAAATCAAAAAGATAGTATCAAGGGGTGGAACTTTGTCTCAGAGCGCATTATGGTTGTGAAACTAAAAGAAGGAGAAACCATAGTCAACCTGGTCATAGTGTATGGGCCAAATGAGGATGAGAGAGCAGAGGTCAAGGAGGAATTCTTCGAGCTGCTTCAAAGGACAGTGGATGACTGCCTAGATGAAGTTATCATGCTCGGAGATTTTAATGCCAGAGTTGGAAATGACCATGCTAGATGGAGTGGAGTTATCGGAAGATATGGAGAAGATACTCTCAATGACAATGGAAAGCGACTCCTTAGATTCTGCAGTGAGCAGAATCTGATCATTACAAACACAAAGTTCCCCCATAAGCGCATACATGCATACACTAGATGTGAACCAACAAAGAATGAGAAGTCAGTGATCAACTATGCCATTGTTCGGAGAAGCTCATTCAAATATGTCCGAGATGCAAGAGTCTGGAGGGGGCCAGAGATTGGAAGTGATCACTACCTGCTAACAATCAAACGAACAACTGAAAGAGTTGCTCAGCCTAGGAACTGCTCAACATCACGCAAGAAACCAAGTAAACGAGCAGGAGAAATGAGCATTAGGACCTACAAGCTGAGAGAGCCAGAAATTAAGACCAGATATCAGGGGCTTATTGCTGCAGCGGTGAGCAACACAGAAGAACAACCTGATGACTTGGAAACCCTCTGGATTAAATTCAAGGATATCATAAAGACAGCTGCTGCAGAAGCATGTGGTGAAGTCCGACTTGGGAACCAGAGAAAGAGGACACCTTGGTGGACAGAGGAAGTCAAAGAGAAAATAAGAGAGAAGAAAATGGCATGGAAACAATACTTAGGAGCTAAAAACACAACAGGACAAATGGAAAAATATAGAGAATATGTGACACTCAGAACAGAAGTAAAGAACAAAGTGCTAGCAGCAAAACAGAAGTCCTGGGAAGAATTTGGAGAAAAGCTAGAAAAAGATGCACAAGAAAACCAGAAATTGTTCTATAAGACCCTAAAGAACATGAGGAAGGAAAAACAATGCCCTCTCAAATTTATAAAGGACAAGCAAGGCAAATTGCTTACTGCCCCGAAGGAAGTAATGGAAAGATGGAAAGAATATTTCTCAGAACTCCTTGATGGTGAGCAAGGTCAAACATCAGAAATGATAACCACTAGCACAGAAGAGGAAACCAATGGTGATGAAGATGACATAAAGATGGAAGAACTGAAGGCAGCACTGGAGAAAATCAAGATGGGCAAAGCAGCAGGGCATGATGGTATAACACCAGAAATGGTTAAGTACATGGGAGCATCAGGCGACCTGTTACTCCTAAGGGTCCTACAGGCAGCATGGTGCAACAAGACCATACCAAAGGATTGGGAGATCGCCATCATAACACCAATTTTCAAAAAGGGTGACAATCGACAGTGTGGAAACCATAGAGGCATATCCCTTCTCAGTGTCCCTGGAAAAATCTACTCTAGAATCCTAGAGCAGAGACTCCGACGCCTAGCTGAGCCACAATTGGATGAGGTCCAGTGCGGATTCCGAGCAAACCGAAGTACTCAAGACCTAATCTTCACACTCAGACAGCTGAGTGAAAAGGCCCTTGAGTATAAGAGAGAGATCCATCTTTGTTTCATAGATCTGGAAAAGGCGTTTGACAGGGTCCCTTGGAGCAAACTTTGGGACTGTTTGGCAAGGAAGAATATTCCAGCACCTCTGATTCATGGTATACAGAGCTTCTACAAGTCTTGCAGAAATTATGTGAGGACAGCAAACCATAAGTCAGAAGAGTTCAGGACCACCACTGGTGTAAGACAAGGTGATATCCTATCACCTTACCTCTTCATACTCCTTATGGACGATGTCATCAAGGCATGTAAGGAGAGAACAAGAAAGTATTCAGTGGGGTACTGGAAGATGAGACAGGTCTATATTTCAGAGCTGGCATTTGCTGATGATGTTGCCCTGATTGCTAAATCAGAGGCACATCTCCAATCCAACCTGCAAGTCTGGAAGGAAGAGCTGGAGAAGAGAGGGATGGTCATAAGCAGCTCTAAAACAAAATCCATGGTGATATCACGAGAAGAAAGAAGACATCAGATTAAGCTGGGAGAACAGGTCCTGGAGCAGGTCGACCACTTTAAATACCTCGGAGCTATTATAGACCGAAAAGGAGGCATCAAAGAAGAGTTGGCCACTCGAAAAGCAGCAGCTGGGAGACTTTTTCAGGCCATAAATCGAGGATTCCTCAGCAAGAGAGAGATTGGTAAGAAAACGAAGATGGCTGTATACCGCTCCACCTATGTCCCAGTCTTGACATATGGATGCGAGTCATGGGCAATGACTACAACCCATAAAAGCCAGATCCAAACCTCAGAAATGAGGTATCTGAGGAAGGTGGTTGAAGTAACAAGAAGAGACATGGTACGCAACCAGACGATACGTCAAGGCCTAAAATGCCACCCCCTACAGACCCAAGTAGAACAGTCCCAACTAAGATGGTTTGGCCATGTCTGCAGAATGGGAGAAGATCGGCTACCACGACAAGCATGGGAAACAAAGAGCCAAGGATCCAGACCCCGAGGACGACCCAGAGTCCGCTGGGAGGACAACATTAGACAATCTTTGAAGGACCGAGGACTAGAATGGAACCAGGCCAGGAGGAAGACAGCCGATAGAATAGTCTGGCGCTCTCTCTTCCAAACCTCTACACCTCACGGTAGAAGGGGAACGACTAAGTAAGTAAGTAAGTAACTTGGGAAAGCATCTTATTTTCCACAGTGGGATAGTTGAGCTTGTTGGGATTTTCTTTGCAACTGAGCTTGCTAGAATGGTATTTTTGCTAATTTTTTCTTTTGCTTGGGCTACAAAGTTAGTTTGCTTGAGCCTGCCTCTTCTTAGCCTATTAATTCTTTGGAACATGGGGTGTCCTTCGAGTCTCTTAAATTTTTCAGCTTGTTGTAGGACTCTGCTGTCACGTCTATCCTCCATTGGCTGTAGCCCTATAATGTTTTCCATATGGTTGATTTGTGTGAACTTTAGGGCCCCTGTTATAATACATGCTGCTTGATTTTGGAGTCTGTTTACTTTGTCAAAATTTGACTTTGCTGCCGTCGGCCAAGCTGTGATGCCGTATTCCATAGCAGGTCTGACTCTGCCTGTGTACAGCTTTTTGAGGATATTCTCATCAGCACCCCATGTGGTACCAGCTAACTTTTTCATGATGGCCATGCGAAGTTTTGCCCTTAGCTGTATTTTGTTTATCTGCGATTTCCACGTCATTCGGCGGTCTAGTGTGATTCCTAAGTATGTTGGTGTTTCATCTTCTCGTACTGCCTGCCCATTTAGTTGTAGCTTTGCTTGCTGTGGTTTATTTGACAAGGTAAAAATAGTGTGTGTAGTTTTGTGTTCATTTATTTTGAGCAACCACTTTCTGGACCAACTTTCTGGGCCTTGCAGTGAATCCTGCATGCGCACTCTTGCTGTGGTGATGTATTCTTCTGAAGTCCACATGGCCAGGTCATCAGCATAGAGAGAGTTGTGGACATTCTTGTGGATGTTTTCTGTTATATCATTTATATATATGAGGAAGAGTGTTGGGGAAAGGACCCCACCTTTGGAACTCCATGTTCCATTGTAGTCTTTTTGCTTAACTGTCCGTGCACCTGCACTCTAGCTGTTCTGTTTGTTAGGTAGTGGCTGATCCAGTTATACATTCTTCCACAGACTCCATATTTAAGCATTTTAACTCTTAACCCATCTTTCCAAACTTTATCAAATGCTTTCTCCATTTCTACCCAGACTGCTAAAGTGTGCTTTCCTTCTTGGAAAGCATCTTCGATTTCCTGTGCAATGTAGGTGACTTGGTCCTCTGTAGACCTATGCTGCCTGAAGCCTGCCTGTTGGTGCAGTAAAATTTGTTTTTCTTCAAGGTGCCAACTTAATCTTGTATTTATCATTCTCTCCATAAGCTTTCCCGTGCAGCTTAGAAGGCTGATGGGTCTGTAGCTGTTGGGATCCATTCGGTCTTTGTCCTTTTTGAGGATTGGAACTAGTACTGCTTCTTTCCAGGCTTGTGGTACAATTCCACGCTTCCAGCTATAGTTCATAATCTTGAGGAGGACTTTCTTGGCATTAGGCCCTAGCTCTTTGAGCATGTCATTTGTTACCCTGTCTTTTCCAGGTGACTTTCTTTGTTTAAGGGATACAATGGCTGCCTCTAGCTCTCTCATGGTGAGGTTTGCTGTCATGTGCTCTTCTGGAACAGTTGGTATATTTTGGTAAATTTCTTGCTCTTCGGTAATTTCCTGTTTTCTATCCGGTGGAACATTTATCTGGCTCTCACGTGAGAATTTTTGAGCAAAAACATTGGCTGCTTCTTTCTTTGTGAGTATTTTCTCATTTTGTTGTATGGCTATTTCCTTATTTTTACATTCCTCATCATTTAAGGCTTTGGCAAGCCTCCATAATTTTCTTCCATCTTTGTCGAGGTTAAGACTTTCTGTTGTTTTAATCCAACTATTTTTGGCTGAACAGTTTAACGTTTTCCTGTATTTTGCAGAGATAGCTTTATAAGCGATGTTTGCCTCAACTGTTTTGTCCTTTTCTGCTACATGTCTGGCCTCTGTTACCTGTTCTTCCAGTTCTTCGAGTTCTTCTGTCCAGTACGGCTTATAATCTTTTCTCGCCCCTCGTGGTATTGATTCTAGGGCAGCTTTCAGAACTGCTTTATTAAATCCGTCAGCTATTTCTCCAATTCTTTTGTTTTGGGTGTTTATGGAACCACAGTATTCATCTGTCAGTGCTGAGAACTTGTTCCAGTTGGCATTTTTGTAGTTCCAGCGGGGTAGTGGTTTATGGAAGTGGAGTGTATGTTCCATATTGATCATTAGTTTGATCGGTTTGTGGTCACTGCCTGCCAATTGGTTGAGCACAGTGCGTTCAATCTTATGGTTGATGTCTTTTGTTGAGAAGACAAGGTCGGGTGTCGAGGTCGATTGCCATCTTCTTGAGTAGAAGCTGGGTGTATCATCTGCTCTATTGATGAGTTGTAGATTTGAGTCAATCTCCCAGTCCTCTACCTCAATGCCACGGGTATCAGCCTCTGTGTAACCCCACCTTTCTGAATGACTGTTGAAATCACCAACAACCAGGCAGTTGGTGCGCCTAATCTCCATTGTGGCTAGTGAAAGATCTCTATCTGGGGGCGCATATAGGTTGTATACTCTAACGGTCTGGTCATCTATAGTGATATCAGCTCCTATAATTTCCGCCTGACCGTTTGTAGCAACAGAAAGCTCTCTGCTAGGCAAGGAGTTTCTGATTAACATGAGTACTCCACCCTTGTGTCCCTCTCTATCAAGCCGGAGGGTTTCATATCCTCTTACAGAAAATCTGTGGTTTGTGTTTAGGTGTGTTTCCTGAATGCAGGCTATGTCAATTTGCTCATCATGTAGTTTTTTGGTGAGCGGAAGTTTCTTCTTTAGGACACCTTCTGCATTCCATTGGAGTATATTTAGTGTTCTTTCCTGGGTGTTTTGGCCAGTCATATTTGCCCTAATATTCCGCGCCCTGGCTGCACGATGCGGAGATAGGTGACCACCAGTAGCTTTGGTTGGACTCCTTCGAGGCAGGGGGTCCGGCACTCTTCCCACCTGGCGGGACTCCTTGGGTCGAGCACCATCTCGTTGAGTCACATTTGTGTCTGTCATCTCAAGGCGGTTTGCGTTGCACTATGTTGTGCGCCTTGCGGCCCAGTGCATCCGTCTTCAGCATGCATTTGTTTGGGACTGCTTCCCTAGCCTCTGGTTTTCCATGACCTTCCTGCAAGGCAGCAGTTGTTTTACATCAGAGTTGTCTCTCCTAGGAGAGCTGTCTTTCCGGACTAACGAGTCTTTCCTACCCGGGTTTGTGTGAAGTTGTCCTTCTCTTAGGTGGATTGTCAACCAAGACTATCGTGCTCCTCCTGCACTGATTTTTTTTTTCAGGGTTTACTCCCTGGCTTTAAAGGATAGAGGACAAACAGTGAAGAATGAGGCAAGAAAGCATTTGTCCCATGAAGTGGGGGTGGATTGGTGCAGACCAGAGCATGTACCACTCGCCGGTGGGTTCTGCATCTACACCTATAGGGTTCCACCTACTCCTCAGCCCATTTAGTCTGACCCCTCAACAAGGACCTGTCCGGCTTGGGTGACCCTGCCAGGAGTAAAACTCCCGCCGGCATAGCTCCCTGGATCATTGGGGCACTCAAGCTCTCCAACCACGACAAGGTAGGCTTACATGTGGAGAGAAATAAAGTATATAAATGGGGGATTCCACTTAAATGCAAATAAGAGACAGAAGAAATGATCTTCAGTTTTTTCTTCATTCGCTCTCAGATAAATACATCTCTCTCTCTCTCTCTCTTATAAAGCTGGCAGTCTGTCTCAGGTATCTGTCGTCACCATACAGTTTCTCCCTCACCTGGGTTGGAGAAGGCTACCCTGCTCCTCTCATGGAGCCGATAGTTTTGGAGTCCCATGTTCTCCTGTCTGTTTGTACCACCCACATGGACATACATCTGTCTTTCTGATTTTCAATTTGTTTAACAGATTGTATCTGAGTCTGCAATGGGCTGTTCATAGCCTGAAAATTATCACTTGATCTCTTCTTGGTAATGTATAATATCGTTCTTCATTACTGGATGTTCCTTCTGTCATTTTTCTCTATAGTTATTTCTGATTATTGCTTTTATCTGCTCATATGTAGTCCTGTCTTCTTTTGGGGTTTTCCTTCCTCCCTCTTTGGCAAGTTTATCTGCCTTCTCATTCCATACATCTTGCAGTGGGCAGGGATTCACTGTACTTTTACTTTTTTGAATGCATAGCTGGTTCCTATTAGTGCTTGTACCAGCTGTTTAATTCATTGTTTTTATAGTTACTGAGAGCAGTGATTGCTGACAGAATCATTTTGCCTCTAGCAAGATCTTTATTTTCCATTATAGTAATTGTAGCTTTTTTTAAAAATCCTTCTGCCGCCGCTTTAGTAAAGGTAGATGTTGTAAAAATAAGATAATAAACATAAACAGGCAACAAATTAGTACAAAGTCCAAACCACCCTATACCTAGGAATGACACTAGACCAACAACTGAACTGGGTGCACATTGATAGACTGGTAGAGTCTTGCAGAGGACTAACTAACATGCTAAAATATTTGAAAGGTGATGGATGGGGTACTAAGGCAATGGTCGTGTTCTATAAATTTTTCATTGGAGGCAAAATTGCTTATGGAAGTATATTATGTAACTCTGCAGCACATAGTCACAAGATTGAATTCAGCACCAAGCGTTATGCACAGAAGAAGGCACAATCAGATCAACATCAAGGGGTGCTCTGGAGTGGGCCTTAGGAGTTCTCCCTTTGGAACTTCGGAGAAAGGAACTAAGACTAAATTGCATGACGAAAATTATATTGGACATGACTCACCCAGCTTGTCCAGCATTTAACAGGTGGCAACTAACAACTCAGAACAGGTCCATGAATACCAGTAGATACCCAACTGAGTGGAAATGCATAGAGAAGCTAGTACTCTTTGATGCTCTAACTACTTCAATTAATAACAGTAGTATATACAAGCAGATGGTACCACCTTGGTAGCTCCAGAAACTAGATACAAACTACCACCTGGTAAACATAATTAATAAAACTACTAATATGGAAAGTGAGACTTTGGAGGGCGTCTCGTAATGATTGTTGATGATGGCTGATAACTGGTGGATTGGGTGTCTTCCCGGACATCCCCAGGCTCTCTCACCCTTCTCCGCCTTGTTAACAACATTGCAGTTGTGAGAGACTTTTAAAAAAAAAATTAGTTTGCTTTTTATTTTGTTTGTTTTTGGAAAATGAAAGACACATACATGCATTCACACAATTTTACATTTTTCATTTATTCTCAGGGTTCGTAGCGACCTGGAAAAACCTGGAAAACGGGAAAAAAAATTCCAGGCCTTGAAAAGCCTGGAAAAATGGCTAAAAGCCTTGAATTTCCTGCATTGGACCTGGAAAAAAATTACAAGTTGTCCATTTTTCGATTATTGGTGGTATTTTTTGTTAAACTTCAGTTACTGTAGAATTTTTACTTCCCTTTGCGCACTAAATCCATTTCCAGACGTTTTCGGCGGTTCGTGTTTTCTGCGATTTGTGTTAACGATGTGAAGCAGATTTATTTTTAGCGTGCGCGTCTTGTTACTCCAAAGCAGTAATTTCCTATTACTCTTGGGTTTTTGCTCCGCAGTGAATATGTGTAGTTATGTCTTGTTTCGTAGCAGTTAGGGTTAGGTTTAGTATTAGGGTTAGGATTAGGGTTAACACTAATCCTAACCCTAATACTAACCCTAACTGCTACGAAAGAACACATAACTACACATATTCACTGCGGAGCAAAAACCCACGACTGGGAAAAAATTGATTTATAACCTCAGACCTAAGGGCCTTTTATATTTGGATATGCGCCCTAATATAACCGACTAGGTTGAACGGGACGCGCCTCGCCAAAACGAGGCAAAACTTTAAAAAAAAAAACAAGAAAAAAAAAACACCAAGAACTTGTCTCTACGCATTCAAGTTGTATTAAATCGTTCATTTCAACTGAGGTAAGTAATAAATTCATTTATAAAACATATTTACATAGGCTAAGTGCAGTTTATAGATAGGCCTACTGTACTTGTGGCTGTAATTTACAATGTAGGCCTATTTACAGTTTTATTTTTAACCATGGCCAAAATTAGTGTTTGAATGAAATTTCTTGGTTTACAACTGCTTACGGGAATATGTTTGACACAGTTTGAGATGGTCAGGAATAGAAATTGATGGCGATTCCATATCCTATAGCCTACCCTGTTATCAGACCATGTCCCACTGTTCATTTCACCACATTTTTGGGAAATAAATATATTTTGAATGCTTTTTCATTATATTTATGATAAAGAGACATATCCCGTTCTGCTCTGCAGGGTTATAATGTAGGATATGCCTAGGCCTACATGTTTTCAATTCCAGATAACATGAATAACCGCCGATACATGAAAGTGGCATCACATCTGTCAAATCACTGTAATTAGGATAAATGAAAATTACCAATTTTGTGCATAGACCTATGTTATTTAAAATTTAAAAAATAATTTTAAAAAATTTTTTTTTATCGAAACAAACAGAAACAATAAAACAAAACAAACCCCAACAAAAAAATCAAACAAAAATAGTAAAGATGGGGTGGGGGGGTGTGTGTAAAGGCCTGATGTTTCCAGTTAGATATTTAATAGATTTTCACTTATCATAAGTGTTATAAGGATATCATCATACCTTCACCCTCCCAATTACTATATATTAACTTTTGTTCTAGTTAAATATTGTTTGACTATATTATTCATGCGTTTAGAACTTTGACTTGGTAAATATACATAGCTTAGGCCTACTCATAAGTTATTTGTGTGTTCCTTTTTTTTTTTTTTTAAACAGAAAAGAACACAACCCCAAGGAGCAGTTTTTCCCTCAGAAACATCAAAACTATCTAACACTACTCCCTCGGACACGTCAAAAACGTCTAACACTACTAGGAGACCTACAGATGTGACATCATTTGAGACCAAGGAAGAAACTCTCAGAGCTGAGATTATTTGGACTCTGGTGACTTTTCACTGAAATAAGAGTTTTAATTCAAATTTCAAACGCAACAAGAGGCATATTCTCTTCTGTGGTAGTTTTTATTCAGCCTTCAGCTTTATTTCAAGACCTGAAATTCAGATTGGTGCATTTGGAACAGTAGCTGAAAATAGGAAGCATTTTCCTGTAGCACTGAAGAAAAAACAACTCAAATCGAAAAAGACAAATCATCCTGTGTTTTGTGCGACAGAAGATAAGGCATGCCGACAGTCACCTAGCATGATACGAAAAGATTTAACCTTATATCTACTGTTCACTCCAATGATAATATAAACAAGACAGTTAGAAAGACAAATTCTTTAGGGCAGAACAATTCAGAAGCCAGTGCTTGCAGAAAAATACAGCAAAAGTATGGGAGGTGTCAACCACTTCAGCCAACTAGGTGCAAGCTACCCCTACCCACACAGATCCTATTTTTATATCATTTCTTAGTTGAAACTGCCCTGGTCAATGGGCACATAACCTACAACACTGCCAACTCTACAAAAAAAGATCAAAGCAAAGATCAGGATGTCAGTATGACTCTTATTGAACCTGCTATTCTTCGACGCAATGTGACACCTTCAAAACCACAGGTCACAACAACACGACTTACTGAGCACCACTTCATTGATAAATATGAAAGGGCAAGGTACAGACCAGACTGTAAAGTGTGTAAGGCTGCAGGGAACAGAAGCCAGACTTGCATGTACTGCCCAGATTGCAATGTACCTCTATGCCTGATACCCTGCTTCAAGTTATACTACACAGTCAAGGATTATCAACGATCCAGACATAGACTCTTGCAGAGACCTACAGCTACAACTTCAACCCCAGTTAATGAAAAAAGCAGCTCAGACTTCAACTACAGGTACTTAACTACTCAAACATTTACAAACGCTCATTGTCAGATGCCACAGACGCAGAATACATTCAAAAAAGACAAACACGAAAAATACAGTTTTTTTTTTTTTGCATTTTATTCACAATTTTATTAGCCTTTTATGTTGATATACGTGGTTAATCGTTAAATCAATACGTCAATCAAGCTTATTTTATTCATTACCATCCATGTCACTAACATTTTATTGTGCTGACGTTGAACAAATTCACTAAAAACTGGGAAAAGATGTCTGTTTTTCAATCTTTTATGAATTTAAAATTAAAAAAAAAAAGTTCTTTTTAAAGAAATCTGCAAAAACCCAGTAATGGGAGACGGTAATGCTCCGGATTGCTGGTCAGCAAAGTGATAATTATATCTGAGAAAATTAGATGAGGAAAATATTAGAGTTTCCCATCCTTGAAAATCACGTGCTGGACCTGGAAAAGCCTGGAAAATGCTTGAAGAAATTTGCTTTGAACCCTGTATTCTGTTTGGACTGAGTGGAATGGGGAGATGATGTCATATTTAGATATTGGAAATCAAAATTTACTACACTATATATCTTAATTTTAACTTCTCAGGAGTTGAGTGGGAAACTTTTTCTTTAAAAATAAAATACGTCGTTCATGTTTTTAGGGTTAGGTTTAGAATTTTACCTCTTATTACTGCATCTCTGATGAAATTTGTTGTAGCTTACAGTTTCTACAGGATGTAGCCAGCCCCATTCCTAAACCTTCTTAGTTGCCTTTTGTGACATGCCTGGTAGGTTAGTGTTACTATTCTTTGCTCCCCTTCTGAAGATCTAGCATGACTAATGGCCTTCTTCCTTGTTCGCCCTCAGACTTCCACATTAATGACTTTAATAAAGGCAGTAGTTAGCTCAAGGTCCCTGACTTCTCCAAACAGTTTTACTAATGACCTGAATGCAGAAGTAGGAGGTAGAAAATAGATGTGATGACCCGTGCCAGTTTGATATAGTACTTTATGATCTTTAAATGCCTTGTCTCCTTTTTATGCAGATGAGGTGGGTGCTGTTGTTTTTGACATTGGGTCTTACTCGTTTCGTGCAGGATTTGCTGGAGAAGATACCCCAAAGGTAACGGGTTAAGACATTTAAAAGCTGGATAACATGGCTTTTGTTTGTTACTGTAGCATATGTATTGTTTAGAATGTACATTTGTCAAAAGGCAATAACATTTAACCCCTTACAGCTGAGCACTTCATACATCATCATCATTTGTCTTTTTGGTTTACATGGAGCTACAAATGTAACTAGCCCCCTTGCAGGAAGCCTGAAGCAAAGCATCTAATGTGCTTTTGTGGAGTTGGTTTCTGTAGCAATTTATTTTACATGGTGAGTTCTATTCTTTCTTTGTCTCCTCACAGACCCCAGGAAGTACATGGGGCCACTCCATATGACCCATTTATATAACTGTATAGTAACATTTGTGTATGATGCTGGCAGCCTTATGTAAAACAAATTGGCTACAGAAACTGCCACCACAAGCACACATGATTTCTTCAAGCATCTTCCTGCAAGGTTGCAAGCATGGCTCCATAAGGATTGACAAGAGTATAGAAGAAGAAAGTAGATAATTAGCATTTATAATAAAACATGGCAACTCCTGCGACATGGCTGGTACCAAACTGAATTGGCTACTGCCATTCTTTTGGGCTTAGCAGCTACGTGGAGAGGGGGAACATGCTGCATGGGCAACAGCTTGATCTCCATATAACTGCCCAAGCTTGCGCCCTGCAGAGGACATTCCAACTTCACCCTATGGTGTCTGCACAACACAGGCAGTTACCGGTTATAAGCATCTTGCCCAATGGGCGTCAGGCATGGCACCATGAAGTAGCAATTATCATATTTATGTCCACAAGGATTCATCATACACTGTATTTTTATTGTATATATTAGAGGTAGAGTCTGAATAGGCTGACCAGTGGCTAGGTTTTGCATCTTATCTTCTATGTAGAGATAAATCACACTCCCGCCATGGACTCACACGTCTATGAATTGCCAGGCAGTAGACGCTGGGTATCTGGCTCCAATGACTTTAAGAGCACTTGCACCTCAGAGTTCAACAGAGATAGATGATTCATGCACTTCTGGTAGTTTGCAGGATAAAACCTGGAATACAAATAATCACAACCCCTGTATGGTCCAGCACTATTCTGTCCTCACATACAATGGACATAACAAACAGTTTCAGACATTGTGCTAACATATGCACAGGACAATTTACCTCAACACCACTCGCAGCCAGTTCACTGTGACTACACTTTCCTTATAAATCCTAAGTTAGATCCAGTTGTCCATGATCCGCCTTCATACAATGATTGGGTCTAGTATAAAGCACTAAGTAATACCTTGATCAATACCTTAAAACAATTCTTGTCATCCTTCCTTATGTTCCTGGTAAATGTGTTGTTCCTTTAAGAAATACTCCTTCAAACACTTTGTCAAACTTATAGACGTACTTTGGCCATCATTCTCAATTATTCTACACATTTTACAAGGCTGGCTTTCGTCTCCAAGAGTTTACACATGCTACACACTTCCTAACGCACAAGTGGATTAATCACAGGAAAATTACATAATTATAATAATAGCCCCTTCAGTCATAACTGACTATGGGAATGCGCCCCTGAGGTGACAGCCCTCAGCTGCTTATTTTCCTGGTGCTCCTTTCGACGTTTTCTCCTCACCTCTGCTTCTTGTGTGAGCCTCTCTTTACCCAATCTGAGGTGGCGCCGTAAATAGCATGGCCACTTAGTGCGATCGGCAGCTTCATCCTCCCATGTTGCTGGATCCATGTCCAGTGCCCTCATATCTCTCTTGCACACATCTTTGAACGTCAGCTGTGGTCGCCCAACTGTTCTCTTGCCATCTGCTAATTGTCCGTAGAAGATATCTTTTGGGATGCGACCATCTTCCATGCGGCGAACATGGCCAAGCCAGCGAAGTCTGCGTTGTCTAAGAAGCGTATACATACTTTGAAGGCCAGCACGTGACAACACCTCGACATTTGTCACTTTATCTTTCCACGAGATGCCGAGGATGCGGCGTAGACACCGCAAATGGAAGGTATTGAGCCTTCTTTCTTGCATAGCATAGGTCGTCCAGGTCTCGCTGCCATATAGGAGTGTGCTGGTGACGCAGGCATTATATACCGCAGCTTTGGTCTTCATTGTGAGTTTAGAGTTTCCCCAAACACGCGATGTGAGGCGGGCAAAGGTAGCTGCAGCTTTGCCAATGCATATATATTCTTTCTTACCCTCAGGCAATACACACAAGCTGTAACAGGCTGTTAATGGGCATCTAGGTCTGCCAGGCAGATGCGGTTGGCAAAGGTACAAGGCGTTTACACTTTTAACGCTTTCTTCTGTTCAGCTGTATTTTTTAAATTTTGTGGCCTCAATTTAGACAAGGGCAAGGTCTTATATACTAGCACATCCGCCGTATCGGATGGCATGGGGCAAAAAGGGTGTTAAAAATCTCAAAATGAGGCATAATTTTGCCTTCTGTTCAATTAGCAAAATTTTTAATATTCATTATCTTTCTTATTTATGGGCCGATTTTGGTCATTTAAGGAGGTTGACGGTAGAGAAAACTCGATTTTACGTACAAAATATCGATTTTTTACTTTTCAGCTTATTTTATTAAATAATCAATGAGGAATCGAATGAGCAAGGTTTTATAACATAAAAAATGCATTTGATGTATCAAAAAGCATATTTTCTGTACCCACCCCCAGCTATGATTTGCAAATTTGTGCCGAAAATGGAAGATTTGTCGCTCAATAATACCTTAGTTACCATGTCCATATCGGGGACTATTTGGTATCGATACACAGGGAATTTCATTGTCTGCCGTAATATCGCAAATTCGAAACTATTTTTTCTCATAGCTCTGAGTGAATTGTGTTTGAAAATTTCCGTAATTTTACGCTAATTGCCTTATAAGGAGTTGTCACGTGGTGACCTCATTCCCTCATTCCCGACTCATTGAAGACACAATCGTAAACAACTGTTTTGATTGGTCATAACATTTTGGCTGCGTGCGCAAATGTGGAAGAAGCAACAGCCATTTCCGCCCGTCAACAATTATTGTTTGCTGCAAGTTCAATATTTTTCTTGTTTAAATTTCAGTTAATTGTGTTCTATTACTTCAAAATGGGAAGAATAAGTAAGAGATCAAAGCAAATATCTGCTGCCAGGTTGTGTCGACAGTATGTGATTTCTACTAGTGGTAAAGGTAAGACAGAATTAGCGGTGAATAATACACAAACTGATAGGCCTACACAAACAACGTGGAATTTCTTCATCCCAGTAGCCGATAGGCCCATGGTTCACATTGCAGATCCAGTAGTGCCTGGCCCAAGTCGATCTGATATAAAAATTAGCTTGAGCACGAGCAAGAATGTTGCATCTCATAATACTGTCTGCGCTCAGCCTAAACCTACGTATAAAACCATTGTCGATATTTCTTTCTTCAACAACCTTCTTAAAAATGTATGTTGCAATTTGTGTAAGCAAAGCACATTGCAAACAAGAACTGACAACACCAAGTCTAAAGGTTTCTCTCTCTTCCTGGAAGTTGTGTGTCACACATGTGAAAAAGCAATTTCTAGAACGTACACATCCGAGAGGGAACCAGCAGGCCGCGGCCCTCTTGGACATGCAATCAACAAATCTGCTGTTCTTGGTGCCCTCATGTCTGGAATGGGCCCATATACATTTAATCTCTTCTGTGAGAACCTAGACCTCCCTGGCCTGCACCAGAAAACATTTCATAAATATGCAGATCAAATTTTTGATCATTTGGATACCATGCACTCTACAGTATTTCAACGTTCCGTCAGCATCATCCGAGCTGAACACGCTAAGAGTCAGCATCGTACCATTAATAAAAAAGAAGTCATTGACATCGCTGTCAGCTTTGATGCAACATGGCTAACTAGAGGTCATAAGTCACTGATAGGTGTTGGCAGTGTTATTGACATCTTGACTGGCATGGTCATCGATACGCATGTTATGTCTTCCTTCTGTCACACCTGTGAGACTACTGGACAGTGGCAACTGAAAAATCAGCCTGACAAATTGGAAAAATGGAAAGCAGAGCATCAGAAGGACTGCTGCCGTAATTACGAAGGGTCAGCCGGGATGATGGAGGTAAAAGCCTGTGAAGTTCTCTTTCTTCGTTCAGTCGCAAATCACAAGCTACGCTACGCTGTTTTGCTATCAGATGGCGATTCCAAGGCCTACAACAGACTCTGCGACATCAAACCGTATGGACCAGAAGTTGACATAACCAAAGAAGAGTGCGTCAACCATGTTGCAAAGCGATTAGGCATTGCACTGAGGACACTGATTACTGACTGCAGGAAACAAAAATTCACCCTTGGGGGAAATGGCCGTGGTCGTCTAACCCAAAATGCCATACGAAAATTGTGTATTTACTACACCAGGGCCATCCGCAAGCATAGTACAGCCCCAGAGATGAAACAAGCCATCATGGCTTCTCTCTACCATGGGTATTCGACAAACGACAAACCCCAACATAATTTGTGTCCCCCAGGCAAAGACTCCTTGTGTTTCTATCAGGCTTCCATCGCCAAAGGAGAAGCTGCCGGACGTCACAAGACCAAGGTTCACACTCCGCTAGACTACAACCTGCTCCATAAGCACTTAGCCCCTATTTATGAGCGTCTTACTGATCAGCATTTGCTGAAGCGATGTCAGCTAGGTGCTACACAAAATGCAAATGAAAGCCTACACAATGTTATATGGAGTCGTTGCAGCAAGCGGAAATTTGTGTCATTAAGGGGAGGTTTAACCCCCAAAAATGAAGAATTTCATTGAAAATATCAAATTTTAGATACATATTGCACTGGAAAGTACATTCATTTGCCCACATTTCTGTATGTTTATTTTCACTAAAACCTTTGTGGATGATTTTATATAAATTTTTAAAGTATGTCAGGTAAGTGTATTTTTACCTAATTATATGTAAAATATACAAATTGGTATATTTGTGATGCTATATTGCTTCTAATGCATGGATTTTAATTTTCGGTACATATTCATTTCCCTGAAGCAAACAGAATTCAAGTTTTTCAAACATAGTTTCATGTGTAAAAATAATTTTGACTGGCTAATTTTTATTAACCATGGGGTCCTTTGATGGGTCATCGAAATAATAACGTGGCTGGAGGTATTCCAGTAGAGTGGTAGGGTACCTCCTTATACGCAAATAAAGCTGCAGGTAAGAACGAATCACAGGATTCTGGTTTCTCCTGTGCGAGCTTACATAAATTTGTAAGTAGAGTCCCGTTATATCTTTCCACTTGTCCAATCGACTGTGGATGATAAAATGTGCGGACGAGAATATTTTGAAAAATCCTAAAAACTTCCTCCATCAGTTTCCCTCTGAATTGTGAACCATTGTCAGTTAATATCTGATAAGGGTATCCTAATCTTGTGAATATTGAGAGCAAAGCCTCGCCTACATGTACTGAGTCTGCTGAGGGTAGAGCAATCGCTTCGCCCCACATAGTACATGTCTACCAGAGAAAGGATGTATTTTTTCGGAAACTGACGAAAAGCGCATACAGTCTGCTGAAATGAAGAATTTAATGAAAAGTAAGCTGCAAAGTATGACACAGAACATGGAATCAATAAAGGAAAATACCAGAGATGATTCCTACATAGCAGGGGATACTGAGGTGAGTAAATTTTGTGTAAAAGTGTAATTCCTCCCTTTTTTCTTAATTTTCTCAAAACCTCATTTTTCACACAAATGTGGGCACGTTGCCCATGATTTTTCAAAAACTATTAGTGATACAGCAGTAAATTTTGGGCCACATGCTGTACGCATAGTACTCATTAAAATAAACTAAAATAAGGGATATATGTTAACAAACTACAAAACTGTTGAGAAATAGCTAAGATACCCCCCTTAAAAATTTCAACTTTTGTTCGATTGGTATGTTAAAATCCAAAAAAATTCAGATAACAAACCAATCAAAATTATTTTAGTATACAATCATTATCATATATTAACAAATGAAACAGCCAAATTTCATAACTCAAGTTGTACTCACATTTGAGATATCTTGGGCAACAAAATACCCAAAAAAAGCTAAAATTTGCCTTTTTTTCACTGTTTTTCAGCCATAGATTGCAAGTTTTTAGTATATACCTCAATGTTTTGTATTTTTTTCAGTCATTTTTCTAGTATAAATGATCAGATATAGATATTAACTTATAATTCTGTGTTTTTCATTTTGGGGGTTTAACCTCCCCTTAAAAAAAGCCAAATTCAGTGTCCTTATGGCCGTTGGAGAGTTCAACTTTGGTCCATCAGCCAGTGCAGAAATAAAAAGGCTGTGTGGTCAAGCATCTGGAACAAACTCAATACGCCTTGGACAGGTGCGACTGAGGAAACGTCTGGCCAACAGCCAGAAACATGAGGCTGACAAACTTGTAAAATGAAGAAAAATTAGGCAAGAGGCAAGACAAAGGCGAGAGGAGGAACTGCAAGAAGCTGAAGGAGGTGCAGCATATAGTCCTGGAGGATTTTAATTATATTCAGCCCCCCAGAATGGAGTACATTGGACAAGACAAGGCACTCGGTGAGTAAAATGCATTTTTCTTAAAACTAACATTTTATTAACCAAAAATTTTATTACTAACAAACTATCTAACAGATCAATCTAAAATTTGGCATGCATGTAGTACACATATATACCTTTAAATTGTCACATGCTTTTCTTGATATTTTTGTAATTTGCTTTGATATATTTTTTTAAAATATTTTTTTTTCATTTTTTTTCATACAAATAAAGTGCATTTTTTTTTTTAAATCATTAAAAATAGAATTTTAAACTTATCAAAAAAAGCATGTGACAAATTGTTTTAATTGTCAGTCACAATATGTGTGTGCAATTTGATAAAGTTTGGTCAATGGTAAACATAAGATTTTTGCTCTTGAAAGTTGGTGAAAAACCCAATATGGCGGTTGTTTTTTTTGTTGGTTACCATGTAGAAGGAAAGAAGAAAAATTAGGCAAGATAAAGGCAAGAGGAGCAGCTGCAGGAAGCTGAAGGAGGTGCAGCATATAGTGCTGGACAATTTTAAACACATTCAGCCTCCCAGAATGGAGTATATTGGACAAGACAAGTAACTCGGTGCCTAAAATGCATTTTTCTCAAAACTAACATTTTATTAACAAAAAATGTTATTTTTTACAAACTATCTAATAGATCAGTCTGAAATTTGGCATGCATGTAGTACACATATATACCTTTAAATTGTCACATGCTTTTCTTGATATTTTGGTAATTTGCTTTGATATATTAAAAAAAAAAAAAAAAATTTAATTTTTTTTCATACAAATAAAGTGCATTTTTTTTTTAAATCAATAAAAATAGAATTTTAAACTTATCAAAAAAAGCATGTGACAAATTGTTTTAATTGTCAGTCACAATATGTGTGTGCAATTTGATAAAGTTTGGTCAATGGTAAACATAAGATTTTTGCTCTTGAAAGTTGGTGAAAAACCCAATATGGCGGTTGTTTTTTTTTGGTTACCATGTAGAAGGAAAGAAGAAAAATTAGGCAAGATAAAGGCAAGAGGAGCAGCTGCAGGAAGCTGAAGGAGGTGCAGCATATAGTGCTGGACAATTTTAAACACATTCAGCCTCCCAGAATGGAGTATATTGGACAAGACAAGTCACTCAGTGACTAAAATGCATTTTTCTCAAAACTAACATTTTATTAACAAAAAATGTTATTTTTTACAAACTATCTAATAGATCAGTCTGAAATTTGGCATGCATGTAGTACACATATGTACCTTTAAATTGTCACATGCTTTTCTTGATATTTTGGTAATTTGCTTTGATATATTTAAAAAAAAAAAAAAATTTTCATTTTTTTCATACAAATAAAGTGCATTTTTTTTTTAAATCAATAAAAATAGAATTTTAAACTTATCAAAAAAAAGCATGTGACAAATTGTTTTAATTGTCAGTCACAATATGTGTGTGCAATTTGATAAAGTTTCTTCTTCTGTCCTTAGCCACCGACCGTCAAAGCAGTCAGTGGCCATTAAGCCTAGTGGCGTCTTAGGGCAACAGCAGATAGGTTTTCTTTGCCATTGTTTCCCATCACGCCTAGTGGCGTCTTTAGGGCAATGGCAAATCAACCCATTTGCTGTTGTTTCCGTAATCGAAGTGACTGGCAAACGGGTGATCAGCCCGTTGTGATTGATAAAGTTTGGTCAATGGTAAACATAAGATTTTTGCTCTTGAAAGTTGGTGAAAAACCCAATATGGCGGTTGTTTTTTTTGTTGGTTACCATGTAGAAGGAAAGAAGAAAAATTAGGCAAGATAAAGGCAAGAGGAGCAGCTGCAGGAAGCTGAAGGAGGTGCAGCATATAGTGCTGGACAATTTTAAACACATTCAGCCTCCCAGAATGGAGTATATTGGACAAGACAAGTAACTCGGTGCCTAAAATGCATTTTTCTCAAAACTAACATTTTATTAACAAAAAATTTTATTTTTTACAAACTATCTAATAGATCAGTCTGAAATTTGGCATGCATGTAGTACACATATATACCTTTAAATTGTCACATGCTTTTCTTGATATTTTGGTAATTTGCTTTGATATATTTTTTTTTTCTCGTAAAATTTAATTTTTTTTTCATACAAATAAAGTGCATTTTTTTTTTAAATCAATAAAAATAGAATTTTAAACTTATCAAAAAAAGCATGTGACAAATTGTTTTAATTGTCAGTCACAATATGTGTGTGCAATTTGATAAAGTTTGGTCAATGGTAAACATAAGATTTTTGCTCTTGAAAGTTGGTGAAAAACCCAATATGGCGGTTGTTTTTTTTGGTTACCATGTAGAAGGAAAGAAGAAAAATTAGGCAAGATAAAGGCAAGAGGAGCAGCTGCAGGAAGCTGAAGGAGGTGCAGCATATAGTGCTGGACAATTTTAAACACATTCAGCCTCCCAGAATGGAGTATATTGGACAAGACAAGTCACTCAGTGACTAAAATGCATTTTTCTCAAAACTAACATTTTATTAACAAAAAGTTATTTTTTACAAACTATCTAATAGATCAGTCTGAAATTTGGCATGCATGTAGTACACATATGTACCTTTAAATTGTCACATGCTTTTTTTGATATTTTAGTAATTTGCTTTGATATATTTTTTTAAATATTTTTTTTTCATACAAATAAAGTGTAATTTTTTTTTAAATCATTAAAAATAGAATTTTAAACTTATCAAAAAAAGCATGTGACAAATTGTTTTAATTGTCAGTCACAACATGTGTGTGCAATTTGATAAAGTTTGGTCAATGGGAAACATAAGTTTTTAGCTCTCGAAAAGTGGTGAAAATCCAATATGGCGGATGTTTTTTTTTTTGGTTACCATAGTAACCACATGTTTTTTAACAAAATAAACTGTGGAATTTGGTTCATGAACATACACTGTGTCTATTGAGCACATAAAAAGTTTGAAAATGTTATTAGAACAAAAGTTAGTTTTCACTGTAGTTCAACCCCTTAAAGCTTGAATTATGCTATGAATTATTCTGTATTGATCTATCTACTAATTGGTTAGTTTGCAAAATGCATTTTAATATATGCATGCTTTAACTAGCTAAATTGGGACTAACCTGATGTAACGAAGCCCTTTCCCTCGATATTTCTATCTTACTAAAATACTATTTGAGAAAGTTTGTACACCTACCTCTAGCATAACATTCCCGTTGTTGAATTATATAATCCTTTCCGGTGATACTTCTTTATCCTTTCCAAATTTAAATGGCATTGTACCATCGGTTACACAAAATGGGAATCTGTGTTCAAGCCTAGTACGTTTTACAACACACACCAAGAATGACGCGTTTTCATTGGCTAGTGTATCAGAGAGTTCTCAACATATGGCGTGCGGTATGGTCAGATTTACTCCTAAGTATACAGAAAACTGTGTTGTGAGACAGACTAAATCACGACAGTTCTACCAGAAGAGTGAAATCACATTTGCTTTTCAATTTGCTTCCAAATTTTTCCAAAATACTCTTATTTCTTGTACTTCAAATATAAAAGACACAGTGATTGTGTTGAGTTGTATTATTTAAACAGAAGTTTCTCATTTCGGTGAGACACGACCCATTCAACCGAGACACATGGATAACGCCTGTTATATTAGGACATATGTCTAAATAAAGATCTTTCGTTTTGGTGAATTGTTTAGCTTTGAGCTAGTTTATTTTATTAAGGGCCAAAAATAAAACTTAAATATTGCCTTACTTTGGCGAGGCTCACCCCGTTTGAGACTGGCACATGTACAATTATAGTATACCCTTCGGTCCAGCAATGTGATAAAGACCCTCTTCTTTTACAAAAGATATTGCAGTCTGTTTCAGTTATGAAGTGCTTAGTCTTCGAAATACTATGTAATATTTGGTAAATGAACAGAAACTGCTTTGTAAAATGTAATTAAATTTGATTTAAAAAGTAATAATAACTTTTAAATACTACATCAAAGTAATTTTTTTTTTATTTCGCATAAAGCATTAGTGTCTGTTTAAATAATTTAAAATTCTGAAGCACGTCAAAACGAATGAATGCATAAATCTGCTTTGTCAATCAAAATAAACATACATTCAAATGAATTGAATACATATTTGACAAAAAGCCACCAGCTTATTATTTTTGTTTAACCAAAGTGGTAAAAACCAAATTATTTGACCTGGCAACCTGTGAAAAAATAATTTCCATTTAAACGGTCCTTCAACGATCATAGCTATCTTATAATTTTGTTTTCTGCAACAACTAAAGATTTTACTATAAAATAACTTAATTGCAAGGGGGGAAAAGTGATTATCGAGTGAATTTTTTTTTTTACATATGTTGATACAGTTATTTAAACAACCAGACTAAATCCAGGCATTTTCTAAATTTTAATACTAAGCGAGGTCGAAGGTTTATAAAAAAAAATTCTGAAGCACCGGCATACCATAAGTGAAAGCAAATAAGTCTGCTTTTTCACTAAAAATAAACTTACATTCAAATTTTGACCACGCATTTTAAAAATGATGTAAAAAAAAAAAAATAATACCATGTAATATTTTCACTATGATTAAACACACACTGTGGATGTTCATGCTCAGAGAACATTTATTGGTTTTAATATATGTATCGATACAGCCCTGATCCAATTTGAATGAGTGCCATTAAAAGTACATAGTAAAAAAAAAAGGAAGTGCTCAGAAAACTGTTTTTTTTCCTTCTATTTCCTATTGTGTTGTTCGTCCATCACGGGTGATGAAGACCACTCTGTTCATCCAATTATTTAGGAATATGTCAGGTTAGTCTATGGGTACGAAGGTGACTGATGAGCCCGATGCGGGCCTGGAAAGATCTCGGACAGTGTGGGCAGGGAATGTTTGCTTCATGTGAAGGTTTTATTACACGGTCCTTTCTAGCTTGTCTCCGCTGTTCCGCTGCTGCTCTTCTGGATGATTCGCATGCCGCTGCACCTTTACGAAGAGATGTGCGCCAAGCAGTTCGGTCCTGCGCAGCAGCTTCCCATGTGTCTGGGTTTATGTCAAAGGTTTTCAATGACGTCTTTAACGTGTCTTTGAAGCGCTTCTTTTGGCCACCATGGGAGCGTTTACCCTTCTGTATCTCACCATAAAAGAGTATCTTTGGCAGTCGATGGTCTGGCATGCGGACTACATGACCTGCCCAGCGAATCTGTGACTGCATCAGAATAGTATCAATACTAGGGATACCAGCTCTGTCAAGAACGATGGTATCCGGGATCTTGTCTTGCCATTTGATGTTATTAAAGTAAAAAGGAAGGTAAAGGATCCCGTTAGACGCCCATTGGGGCATATTGGGAATATGGTGTTAGGCCCATATTTTCTTGACCGTCGTCACACTAGGGGTGATGTGGTCAGCATCACGCCGGCCACCTTAACCATCCCAGAGTTGCTGTGGTACCCATTTGAGGCTGGGTCGACCCAGGAGCTGTTTGTGACCTAAAAAAAATCCCGCCTCATCTGGGGATCGAACCATAGACCACTGAGCTAGGAAGCCAGTGCACTAACCACTATGCTACTGCGGCTCCCATTAAAGTAAAAATTTTACTTATCTTGTAAAATATACAAACGTATGGTCATTAATAACAAACATAAAATAATTGTTTTGACATTTGTGTTACGTCCCTTGATATTTATTGGATATGTATATATTTGATTATGGCCCCTGATAAATAAATGGCTTCCATACAATTCTTACGAAAAACTTTAATTAATGATAATGTCATAATTACAATATTAAATTAGAAAATAACTGCACGGTGTACCCCGCGGTAACTAAAGAGCCTGTCTGCCAAAATTCATCAAGAAATAATAAGACATGTGGATTTGTATTGAGAACATACAAACATACTTTGCCTTTTATTTATATAGATACGAGCACATATATCGACTCGCAGTGTGGATTCCGAGCTGGTAGATAAACAATAGACATGATCTTTCCTCTCCACCAGCTTCAGGAAAAACCAAGAAAAGGAAAAGGCCTTTATAAATTGTCTTTATAGACCTCACAAAGTCATTTGACTTGGTTAGCAGGGATGGACTCTTCAGAATCCTCCTGAAAATAGGCTGCCCCACTAAATTGCTGGAAATGATAGTCACTCCATGATGACATGAAGGGAACAGTCTAATAAGCTGGAAGCACATCACAGCCCTTTGACATATGTAGTGGTGTTAAACAAGGCTGCATCCTTGCCCCGACCCTCTTCAGGATCTTCTTTGCCTTGCTCTTGAAACATGCATTCAGAGATGCAAGTGAAGGAATATGCCTTCACACTAGGTCAGATGGCCGTCTGTTTAACCTCGCAAGACTGAAGGCAAAAACAAAAATCAGAGGGGTCACTATGGGAGACTTGTTGTTCACTGATGACGGCTCCAGTCATCACTCTTCAGAGCTTGATGAGTTCCTTCACCCGAGCACGCAAGGGCTTTCTAGAGAAAATGAGTCACTTTCGATAACTATGAATTGGCAGTGGTGCACCACTTCACATACCTGGAGTCAACCATCAATAACATACTCTCTCTGGACACAGAAATTGACAGCTGCATTGGCAAAACTGCTACCTATGCCCGCCTCACAATGCGTGTGTGGGGAAACTCACAACGAAGACCAAGTCTGCGGTATATACATCAGGCTATGCAGCACACTTCTGTATGGCAGCGAGGTGAGAAAGAAGGTTCAACACCTTCCATCTGCGGTGTCTGTGCCACATCTTCGGTGTTTCGTGCAGGACAGAATGACAAATGTCGAGATGTTGCCACGCTCTGGCCTTCAGAACATGTATACACTGCTTAGTAAATTAATATTAGACAAACATAAAGGTATGTTTTCACCCACTCGTAAGAAATAAAGAAGTAGAACACTTAGACAACAGAAAAACAACAGACGTGAGTGGCTTACCCAGGGTTTGAACCCCGTACCTTCCGTACGACAACACCGCCTAGCTATACAAGCGAATCACACTAACCTCACGGCCAGCTAGGCATCCCCAAAAAAGGATGCTTTACTGACCGGTCATCAGTGCGAAACACAAGACAACACCAGAAGTTTACAATGGGCACCTCAGCCTATTAATGACGCAATCACTTCTGTTGTTTTTCTATTATACAGTACTCACAACAAGCAGAAGAGAAAAGAAAATGTTGAAAGGAACACCAGGGGGAAAAAAGCAGCTGGGGGCCATCATGATGGGACTATTATTATTATTGTTGTTGTTCTGTAATAAACATCCTGCCTTAAAATCATGAACAGGGTATACACTTTAACGTAGAGCTTTGACATTTCTTGAGCCGTAAGTGGTTAAATTGCATTATATATTTGTTACAGTGATATCTGTCATTATTTTACTTTTAGCTCCCTATGGAGCCACCACAGAAGTTGTCCTAGCAGGAAGCCTGACTTAAAGAAGTATTCATGTGCTCTTAGAGCAATGGTTCCTGTAGCAGTTAGTTTTGACATGAAGGTTGCCAGCCTCACACACAACCTCTTATTTGTCACCATGTATGACATGCTTCAAGGAGTAGTACTATTCTTTCTTTGTCTCACCAGAGAACCCTGGAAACTACGTGTGCTACAATGATCATCATCATCATCATGTTCCTTCTTGGTCCTTATGGATACATGGTGCAGCAACAGCACTGGCCCTCTTGCAGGAAGCCAAGTATTGACATGCTGTGGTGGCGGTGGTTTCTTTAGTATAATGAGGTTCCCAGCCCCCATGTACAGCCTCATATAAGTCACCTTGTACAACACTGCGACGGTATTGGGGTGCCTTTAATACAACTAGTATTCAAAATAAGTCAGTACATTGAAATATCTTGGTATGCTAGGAACAGCAGATATACGTCTGCTAATGGGGAAAAAACCAGACAAACACCTATGTAACAAGAGATGCAGACGTCAGATAGGACACATAGTGAGAAAACTATTTGATAGCATTACAAGGCAGTTCCTGTTCTGGAATCCTCATGGTAAGAGACATATAGGGAGACCATAAAACACGTGGAGATAAGAACTGCAGGCAAAAATGAAAGAAGACATAGAAATACCTTGAGCAGATGGCACATGACGGGAGGGCATGGCATGAATTTATAGAAGGCTTATGTTTGTCTCCCATGTTTATTGTTGTCGCTGCTCTCATGCTTATCTTTTGTTTACTAGTCAGAGATTCCTACTCATGTTGGTGTACTCGAGGACATTGAAGCTGCAATGGACACAGACGGAGGTCGAGATAATAACATAACAAACAAACGTTACCTCATTGACACAGTGTACATGAAACACCCGGTCAAAGACATGGAACTGACGACATTTCTCAAAGATGGAATGAGTGAGTAGCCAGTCAGAGAGGTAATGGTTGAGTGATGAGTCAGAGGTGGAATGAGTTAGAGATTTCAATCAGTCAGAAGTGAAATAAATAATTAGTTAGAATGAGTAAATAACCCTTCAAAGAGGATGTGGATGAGTAGTCAGTCAATCCCTGTCCATGACTTTTTAAAGTGTATATGTGTATATATATATCTAATGTTTATTGTTACGGGGTTGGTTCGGCTTTGGCTCGCAGTGATTGTATGCAGAAAGTATACAAGGTTCAGTGAACAGTTCAAACATGGACCAACTTTACAACATGTAAACAGAACTGTTAATGCTCAATCCTCATGTATTTAATACAATCACAATTTTACCATGTATCATTCTGATATCGCAGTAACAGCCGTGACAATCCAATGTACACATTATCCATTAGTAGGGCTATGATTTTAATGGCCTAAAAGTTGCAAGAAAATGACCTATAAAAAATTCATTTATGGCCCCAAAAAAACAAACAAAATGCTGTATAAAATTTAAAAAATGATCTAAAAAACACAACTTTCTTTTTTATTTTGGGATCTAAACTAAAATTAATTTGCATTATTAAAGGAAGAAAATGAAAGTCCAATAAAAACCTAAAGGTATAATTTAATTTTCTTGCTGTTACTGTGCCAAACTGAAATTCTTTATGTTACTAACCAACACACACAAAAATGACCAATAAAACAAAAGAAGGAACAACATAAAAATTCCATTTTATTACAGTTTCTGTGTCAAACTGAAAGTCTATTTTATTAATGAAAAATATGCATTATTAGACACACACAAAGACGCCTTAAAAATGCAATTTAAATTTTAACTGTTTCTGTGCCTACCTGAAACTGTTATGTTTATTAATAAAATAATTCCTTATTTTTTTTAAAAATACACACGCATTAGACATAAAATTACAACTGAATATTTTTACAGTTTCTAAGACAAACTGAAAGTTTTTATTTAATGAGTTCAGAATTACAAAACACAATGAAAATGATGTGCAGGTTTTCAAAATAGAATGGCTTTCTATTGTCCACCAACAAAGCTTTAAGCTTTGAAAAGCTCCTTTCCACTGCTACTGACACCACAGGAGCATACTTGAAATAAACTACGTCAATTGGTTCTAAAACTACATCAGTTGATTCTAAGTCACGAAGGGAAAAGATCCCCCACCCCCCCCCCCCCCCCCCCCCCCCCACCCCCCCCACACCCCCCCCCCCCACCCCCCCCCTCCCCCCCCCCAATATCACATCTGAAACTAAGCACAGCTTTTCATATCCCACACTCACACAAATTTTACACAACCACCCTGGTGGAATGAGACAGTGGAGACAGCGTTGCTGGAAAGGGACATGCATTACTTGAGCGTTATTTTACTCAGATAATGATAAAACTGCCAGCCAAGAAATTAAAGACCATATCCTGGAAAGCGACAGAAGAGTTGACATGTATTTCGGCCTCATATCCAAAGAAGCACTTTATAAACCAGTAGAAACACAGCCCCAGATCCTGATGTACAATATCACCACATAAAACAGCTCAATGGCACGGGCATCAAGAATGTGGTGGGTGATTTCAACACCAGCATACTGAATGCTGAGGTGCAGGAAGATTGGCTACATAGTTCCCTACGGCCACTTCCAAAACCTGGTAAAGACCCAACACTTCTCAGCAGCTATAGAATTATCATAATGCAGAATGTCTACGTAAACTACTAGAAAAGTTAGTAACAATGAAAATAATGAATCACCTCAAAAATGCACAGATCCTACCTGATACTATCGGAAGCTATAGGCCCGCTAGTCATATCGGTCATTGAGTATGGGCTGGGAATACTCATGCTGTGAGTAACACAATGTGAATGACTAGAACGCATTCAAAATGAAGGGATGCGTATAGTCTTGGGTTGTACACGAGATACTCCCATTGTGACAATGAGGTACATGCTTGGAGTGCTGCCGATTAGATCCAGATATGCAATGGCCCAGTCAAAAACCTATATGCGAGTAACCACAGATAAAAGATACCCCCTGCATGGAAACATAGCTGACATTAAGGGAACAAGAATAAAGAGAGGGATGTCATTAATGACACAAGCATAGACAACGATCAAGCAGGTTGCCACAGTTGAAAATATATTCAAAGGGGAAGAGTGGAGTAAGTTAGATTGAGAACTGGATTAACTACCAGCAAGTCATCATCAGCCTTGGTAGACAGTGTAGAACTTGGGGCAGTGGGAAAGCAGAACTGGAAATTAATCACCTAATACATTATCATGCCAGGGATAATGATGCCATTGTGTATACTGATGGGTCAGTGATCCGTAGTGAGAAATCAGGTTGGGGCTTCTCTGCTAGGGTAAAGGGCAGAATCTTCACTGAAAATAGCGGGGCTTACAAGATAACCACTTCCAGCATGAGAATGGAGGTAGAGGCAGCTACTGCAGCCTAAGATGGCTAACTAAAACTTCATTAACAAAGGCAGTCATTGTATCAGACTCTCAGTCCATGCTTCGAAAGATTCAGAATAGTTGGCTACGGCATGAAGATATTCATAGAAGCTTTGAATCTGTAGAAACTGGTGTGGATTTACTGTCCTGGTCATGCTGGAGTACGTGGTAATGAGTGAGCTGACAGACTAACATCCAGAGTACCCACAGTGTGGATATGGATAAGGGAGAGATACTGAGAACAGTTAGTACAGTGATATCAAAATAAGGATACAAAAGGCAAGAGGAGCTTTCATTGCACTGGGAAATATATGGAGATCAAGAGAAATCAGATCCAACACGAAAATAATAATCTTCAACTCAAATGTGAAGTCAGTCCTATTGTATGGCTCTGAGACATGGAGAACAACAAAGACAACAACCAAAAAGCTACAGACTTTCATAAATGAGTGCTTGCGTAGAATAGAGGGATTAAAATGGTATGACAAGGTTACCAACGTGGGACTGAGGACAAGAACTAGACAAGTGCCAGTGGAACAAGAGATAAGAAGAAGACGATGGCGATGGATTGGACACACACTGAGGAGACCTGTTGATAGCATTACAAAGCAGTCCTTGTTCTGGAACCCCCAGGGCAAGAGAGGCAGAGGTAGACCAAGAAGCACATGGAGAAGAGAGCTGGAAACAGAGGTGAAAATGATGAGGAAAATGTGGAAAGAACTTGAGATGATGGCACGTGACAGGAGGACTTGGCATGTGTTTGTTGAAGGCCTATGCTCTGCAGCTACCTTTGCCCGCCTCACATCGCGTGTTTGGGGAAACTCTAAACTCACAATGAAGACCAAAGCTGCGGTATATAATGCCTGCGTCACCAGCACACTCCTATATGGCAGCGAGACCTGGACGACCTATGCTAAGCAAGAAAGAAGGCTCAATACCTTCCATTTGCGGTGTCTACGCCGCATCCTCAGCATCTCGTGGAAAGATAAAGTGACAAATGTCGAGGTGTTGTCACGTGCTGGCCTTCAAAGTATGTATACGCTGCTTAGACAGCGCAGACTTCGCTGGCTTGGCCATGTTCACCGCATGGAAGATGGTCGCATCCCAAAAGATATCTTCTACGGACAATTAGCAGATGGCAAGAGAACAGTTGGGCGACCACAGCTGAGGTTCAGAGATGTGTGCAAGAGAGATATGAGGGCACTGGACATGGATCCAGCAACATGGGAGGATGAAGCTGCCGATCGCACAAAGTGGCGATGCTATTTACGGCACCACCTCAGATTGGGCGAAGAGAGGCTCACACAAGAAGCAGAGGTGAGGAGAAAACGTCGAAAGGAGCACCAGGAAAATAAGCAGTTGAGGGCTGTCACCTCGGAGGCGCATTCCCATAGTCAGTTATGACTGAAGGGGCTATTATTATTATTATTATGCTCCTTTGGGAGTTGAGGGTTATGAATTATGAATGAATGAAGCGAGACTATAGAAGAAGCAGCAATGTAATACGTGTAACAGAAACAACACACTATAATTAAAAAGCTGCCAATTGTGGCGGGTTGTTGCTAGTATAATAATATGTTAGATATAAGCGACCCCATTTCACACAAGCTCCAGACACTGAGATCCCTACATTCCACAGCAGCACACACTCAAAAATATAATGCTCACATCTGTGGCATATACAGTATATGTCACCACATAACAACTCACAAAGTCTGATGCATTTTTGCACAAACAATTTTTTCAAAGGTAATTTCTGATATAAAAGAAAAAGGTAAAGGATCCCATTACACACCCATTGAGGCATATTGGGAATATGGCCCATATTTTCTTAACCATCTACACACTAGGGGTGACGTAGTCACCGGCCGCCTTAACCTTCACAGAGTTGCTCTGGTACCCAATTCATAAGGCTGGGTCGACACCGGAGCCGTTTGCGTTCTAAAAAATCCCACCTCAACTGGGGATTGAACCATGGACCACCGAATTAGAATTGCTAGTCTTAAGTTATATATATATATATGACAGTGCATTTTTATTATGCATTATATGACGGTGCATTGTGTGTGTGTGTATTCACGACTTAGAGTTATGAATTTTCTAATCAAATACAATTGTCATGTACAATCTGGCATTTATTTCACATCATTTATTTTGAAATTACCTGATCTAATTTGGCATGCTTGCTTTATTCGTGGTAGTTGAGAACTGGGAGATCTTCGAGAAAGTGATGGATTATGTGTACAGTCACAGCATCAAGTCAGAATCAAACCTACATCCAGTTCTTATGTCTGAGGCTGCTGTGAGTACTTGTTTCTTGTTACATGTGTGTGTAGTGTACTTGAGTTGGGGAAGGCAAAGGGAGCTGGTCACCCCACCTAAGTATTCAGATGCTCTCATAGTGATGGTTTCTGTGGCAGTGTGTTGTACATGTTGAGATTGCCAGCCTCATGCACAGTCTCATATTAGTTGCCTAGTATGACATGCCTGAGGGTGTAGTAGTCTGATCCCCACAAACAGAAACCCACAAACATAGCTCAAAGGTTGATAAGACATGCAGGCCAGATCTGATGATGAGGCATAATAACAAATACATGCATGTGGAAGAGAGCTAGACAAGCAACCATGCTCCAGGGTAGTTGTAGTGGTTTCTGTAGCATGTAGTTTTATCTGATGAGGTTGCCAGCCCTGCTATCGAACCAGCAAAAAGTCATTCATGAAATAAAAAAAATCAATTATCTTAATCATATTATTATTGTAATGATCTTTGTGAAATAAATAATAAATTTTGAAATTTATTGCATGACCCATTATTACCATGGAATTATTTTATGAAATTAATCCTAGTACTGGCTTAAAGCAGTTTTGTTATGTCAATCATATAGTTTGTTAAGTCGGTTATACGACCAGCGTATAGCACTTTTGTTATGTCAGTCATCTAGTCATTACTATGTCAATCATTGAGCCAGGACTTTGTGGCACTTTTAGAGGTAGCATAAATAAATTTTGTTATGTTAGTCATAAAGCCATTTTATTATTTAAGTCATAGAGCTATTTTATTAGGTCAGTCATAGAGCCAACATAAAGTCATTTTATTATGAGTCAGAGAGCCAACATAGAGTCATTTTATTATTTAAGTCATAAAGCCACTTTATTGCATCAGTCATAGACCCAACATACAGTCATTTTATTTCATAAAACTATTTTATTATGTCAGTCATAGAGCCAACATAGAGTCATTTTATTATTTAAGTCATAAAGCTATTTTATTGTGTCAGTCACAGAACCAACATAGAGTTCACTGGATTCGCCTACCCTTTGCAGTAGTGGTCCACCAGTGGCCAAAAGTATCTAAATTGGGTCTTCAAATGTGGCTACCTTCACACAAGATTACTCTTGGCAGAGTTGTATATAGAAGGATAATGATGCTTCTATCTCAAGGGCGTGTTCACAAGATAATTCAGAAGTCAAGAACAATGCTGTATAGGGCAGAGCACTATTAACTTATATCTGATCCGGCACCTTTTGTGAAATTTTAAGCAATGATGTGGCTTGTTCGAGCCCCCAGCTGGTATAATCCAGCGAAATTCCTTTTATAAGTATTTTTGGCTCTATGGCTGTTATTAGATGTGTGTGTGTGTGTATATATATATATATATATATATATATATATATATATATGTTAAAGATTCTCAATCACACATGCGCTCTCTTATCTATAAGAACTGAATTAACTATGAATTTGTAAAATAACATGTAACAAATTTATAATCAATTAGTCTTTAACAAATTTAAATAAATGTGGATGAAAGTGACTTAGAGGGTTTTAAAAGTTTGTCTTCACTGAGACTTAATTGGGTAACAAGAAGAGATGATATGTCAAGGCCTAAAATCCCACTCCCTGCAGACCCAAGTAGAACAGTCCCAACTAAGATGGTTTGGCCATGTCTGCAGAATGGGAGAAGATCGGCTACCATGACAAGCATGGGAAACAAAGAGCCAGGGATCCAGACTGCCAGGACGACCCAGAGTCCGCTGGGAGGACAACATTAGACAATCTTTGAAGGATCGAGGACTAGAATGGAACCAGGCCAGGAGGAAGACAGCCGATAGGATAGTCTGGCGCTCTCTCTCTTCCAAACCTCTACACCTCACGGTAGAAGGGGAACGACTAAGTAAGAGACTTAATTGGAGACTGATGGTTATTATTGTCCGTTGCATGCGCCTGTTACAAACAACTTAACTGGCTGAGTACTGCAATGGGTCATTGTCAGGTCTTTTGTGATAAGGACTCTTCTCTAGAGGCCTCTAGATGAACTTCACTCCTAATGTCAAGGTGGGTGTCTTCACAACGTGTCCACTATAGGTAGTTGGTGTCGAACCCAGCTTCTTGAATCACAAGATTGTGGCGAAGGCTCTTACTTCAGACTGGTCTGGTACTAAGAACCGTCTTGTAGCTTCGAACCACGAACTTTATTAAAATGCCTCTGCTAAGTACATTTGTGGGCTGCAGATTAACAGGCATATTGTCTTTCTGTCCACCCACCAATGTTAGCCTCTCTGAATAATTATTCTCCCTGAGTATACACAGTATAACTCAGGGGATATGATTAGAAATGACCGTTATTCTTCTGGTCACTTAAGGTGGTACCCTACAGTGAAAACTAACTTTTGTTCTAATAACATTTTCAAACTTTTTATGTGCTCAATAGACACAGTGTATGTCCATGAACCAAATTCTACAGTTTATTTTGTTAAAATACATGTGGTTACCATGATAACCAAAAAACAATCCGCCATTTTGGATTTTCACCAATTTTCGAGAGCTAAAAACTTATGTTTCCCATTGACCAAACTTTATCAAATTGCACACACATGTTGTGACTGACAATTAAAACAATTTGTCAGAGGCTTTTTTTGATAAGTTTAAAATTCTATTTTTAATGATTTTTTAAAAAAATACACTATATTTGTATGAAAAAAAATATTTAAAAAAATATATCAAAGCATCATCATCATGTGACGTATTCTTTCCAGAACGTTGTCTCCATTACAGCTGCTCTGAACGCATCACGATTCTGGGCAAGTCGACCTGCATCAGCCAAAGACAAGTTCAGACTCTCTGTGATGTCCTGGGTCCACCGTCGTCTAGGTCGACCCCTTCCCCTTTTTCCAGGGACCATGCCTTCCATCACTGTTTTTTCCAGACTATTATGTCTTTTTATATGACCGAAAAATTTCAGCTTCCTTATTGCGATGGTATTTAGGAGCCAATGTTCCTGTACGTTTAGTGAGTGCAGTACTTCTCTGTTGGTCTTTTTTTCTGTCCAGGGTATTCTCAACATCCTTCTGTAGCATTTCATTTCGAATGATGTAATCTTTTTTGCAACTGTTTTATTGAGTGTCCAAGTCTCGCAGCCGTATGTTGCTACTGGGAATATACATGCTCTGATCAGTTGTAACTTTGTTTCTTTGCTTGTGCCTTGCCATAGGTTTTTCATCTGTATTAGCTTATGTGAAGCAATTGCAAGTCTTCTTTTAATTTCTACTGCACAGTCGCCAGAGCTGTTAATGATTGATCCTAAGTATTCGAATTCATTGACACTTTCCAGTTCTTCGTTATCAATTTCAATTTCTGGTTTGGTCTTTACTTTGTCTGTTGTCAATACTTTGGTCTTCTTGGTGTTTAGGTATAGATTCTGGGCCTCGCTGTGTTTTTTGGTGGACAGAAGTAATTGTTCAAGTCCTTTTGGGTTGGTCGATAGGAGGACTGTGTCGTCAGCATATCTGATTTCCGGGATCTGGTACCCGCCGATGTTAAATGAGTCAAACTCTGTGTGTTCTTGGTCATCTCTTACGTTTCTCATGATATTCTCGGCATAAATATATCAAAGCAAATTACCAAAATATCAAAAAAAAAGCCTCTGTCAATTTAAAGGTATATATGTGTCCTACATGCATGCCAAATTTCAGACTGATCTATTAGATAGTTTGTAAAAAATAACTTTTTGTTAATAAAATGTTAGTTTTGAGAAAAATGCATTTTAGTCACCGAGTGACTTGTCTTGTCCAATATACTCCATTCTGGGGGGCTGAATGTGTTTAAAATTGTCCAGCACTATATGCTGCACCTCCTTCAGCTTCCTGCAGCTCCTCCTCTCGCCTTTGTCTTGCCTAATTTTTCTTCTGTACTTCTACCATGGTAACCAAAAAAACAACCGCTATATTGGGTTTTTCACCAATTTTCAAGAGCACAAATCTTGTTTCCCATTGACCAAACTTTATCAAATTTACCAAAATATTAAAAAAAGCATGTGACAATTTAAAGGTATATATGTGTACTACATGCATGCCAAATTTTAGACTACTCTGTTAGATAGTTTGTTAGTAATAAAATTTTGGTTAATAAAATGTTAGTTTTAAGAAAAATGCATTTTACTCACCGAGTGCCTTCTCTTGTCCAATATACTCCATTCTGGGGGGCTGAATATGTTTAAAATCCTCCAGGACTATATGCTGCACCTCCTTCAGCTTCCTGCAGCTCCTCCTCTCGCCTCTGTCTTGCCTCTTGCCTAATTTTACTTCTTTTTACAAGTTTGTCAGCCTCATGTTTCTGGCTGTTGGCCAGACATTTCCTCAGTCGCACCTGTCCAAGGCGTATTGAGTTTGTTCCAGATGCTTGACCATACAGCCTTTTTATTTCTGCACTGGCTGATGGACCAAAGTTGAACTCTCCAACGGCCATAAGTACACTGAATTTGGCTTTTTTTAATGACACAAATTTCCGCTTGCTGCAACGACTCCATATAACATTGTGTAGGCTTTCATTTGCATTTTGTGTTGCACCTAGCTCACACTGCTTGAGCTGATGCTGATCAGTAAGACGCTCATAAATAGCGGCTAAGTGCTTATGGAGCAGGTTGTAGTCTAGCGGAGTGTGAACCTTGGTCTCGTGTGGTCTGGCAGCTTCTCCTTTGGCGATGGAAGCCTGATAGAAACACCAGGAGTCTTTGCCTGGCGGACACAAATTATGTTGGGGTTTGTCGTTTGTCGAATACCCATGGTAGAGAGAAGCCATGATGGCTTGTTTCATCTCTGCGGCTGTACTATGCTGGCGGATGGCCCTGGTGTAGTAAATACACAATTTTTGTATGGCATTTTGGGTCAGACGACCACGGCCATTTCCCCCAAGGGTGACTTTTTGTTTCCTGCAGTCAGTAATCAGTGTCCTCAGTGCAGTGCCTAATCGCTTTGCAACATGGTTGACGCACTCTTGTTTGGTAATGTCAACTTCTGGTCCATACGGTTTGATGTCGCAGAGTCTTTTGTAGGCCTTGGAATTGCCATCAGATAGCAAAACAGTGTTGCGTAGCTTGTGATTTGCCACTGAACGAAGAAAGAGAACTTCACAGGCTTTTACCTCCATCATTTCGGCTGACTCTTAGTAATTATGGCAGCAGTCCTTCTGATGCTCTGCTTTCCATTTTTCAAATTTGTCAGGCTGATTTTTCAGTTGCCACTGTCCAGTATTTTCACAGGTGTGACTGAAGGAAGACATAACATGCGTATCGATGACCATGCCAGTCAAGATGTCGATAACACTGCCAACACCTATCAGTGACTTATGACCTCTAGTTAGCCATGTTGCATCAAAGCTGACAGCGATGTCAATGACTTCTTTTTTATTAATGGTACGATGCTGTCTCTTAGCGTGCTCAGCTCGGACGATGCTGACGGAACGTTGAAATACTGTAGAGTGCATGGTATCCAAATGATCAAAAATTTGATCTGCATATTTATGAAATGTTTTCTGGTGCAGGCCAGGGAGGTCTAGGTTCTCACAGAAGAGATTAAATGTATATGGGCCCATTCCAGACATGAGGGCACCAAGAACAGCAGATTTGTTGATTGCATGTCCACGAGGGCTGCGGCCTGCTGGTTCCCTCTCGGATGTGTACGTTCTAGAAATTGCTTTTTCACATGTGTGACACACAACTTCCAGGAAGAGAGAGAAACCCTTAGACTTGGTGTTGTCAGTTCTTGTTTGCAATGTGCTTTGCTTACAAACATTGCAACACACATTTTTAAGAAGGTTGTTGAAGAAAGAAATGTCCACAATGGTTTTGTACATAGGTTTAGGCTGGGCACAGACAGTATTATGAGATGCAACATTCTTGCTCGTGCTCAAGTTAATTTTTATATCAGATCGACTTGGGCCAGTGGCGAACGGCACTACTGGGTCTGCAATTTCAACCATAGGCCTATCGGATACTGGTATGCAGAAATTTCCATCTTGTTTGTGTATCATTCACCGCTGATTCTGTCTTACCTTCTGTGGTAACACTGCTAGAAATTACACACTGTCGACGCGACCTGGCAGCAGATATTTGCTTTGATCTCTTACCTATTCTTCCCATTTTTAAGTAATAGAACACAATTCACTGAAATTTAAACAAGAGAAATATCGACCACGTTACACGCAAGCGAACAATTGTTTTGTGTACAGGCGGAAATGGCTGTTGTTATATTCCACATTTGCGCACGCAGCCAAAATGTTGTTATGATCAATCAAAACAGGTGTTTACGTTTGCGCCTTCAATGGATCAGGAATGAGGGCATGATGTCACCACGTGACCACTCCTTATAAGGAAGTTAGCGTAAAATTACGGAAATTTTCAAACACACATCTCTCAGAGCTATGAGAAAAAATAGTTTCGAATTTGCGATATTACGGCAGACAATGAAATTCCCTGTGTATCGATACCAAATAGTCCACGATTTGGTTAGAGTAACTAAGGTATTATTGAGCGACAAATCTTGCATTTTCGGCACAAATTTGCAAATCATAGCTGGGGGTGGGTACAGAAAATATGCTTTTTGATACATCAAATGCATTTTTTATGTTATAAAACCTTGCTCAATTGATTCCTCGATGATTATTTAATAAAATAAGCTCAAAAGTAAAAAATCGATATTTTGTACGTAAAATCCAGTTTTCACTACCGGGTACCACCTTAAATGGGGAAAATATGTCTGGATAGTGCGAGTGCAATGGCGTGCCTGAATTACAATTAACAAGGTACATATATCTCACCAAATGATACTATACACTCTAGGCACATGTGAGTTAATCATCTCACTGCTCCATTCGGAGTTTGAGGTCGCTTCAGCTTTCGCTTTCCTGAGCAAACTAGCATAAAGCTAGCAACAATGCTTGCTGTAGTGGTTTATGAACATACTATTTTCATATGTTGAGTTTGCCAGCCTCTATAACCACTTAGCAAGTACAGACATGTCAAAATTCACATGGTAAAATAAATGTTTACACTCACCCCAAATGGGATATACAATCTCCTGGCACAGTAGAATGGACACAGCAACTTGGATTAGATGCTTCAAACACTTTGTCAGGGAAACTTTAGTATTCCTCTTATGATGTGTGATCTTGTTCCTTAAGTTTCCAGTCTTGGTATTTAAAATTGCGGGTTCTCTTTTAAGTTATAATGACTCCCAAATACTTTGATCTGTCACTTTTAATTCTGGAATACAAGTCCGATGTCTCTCTGGCTCCTGGGAGTTGCTAATTTTATGTTGCGATGCAGTCTGATTTGTGTCTCCAATTTCGTTAGATTATATTTACATTTCTCAGCTCAAACCCTGGATGGTATTTATGACAAACTTGCCAATGAGAGCCAAAGTCAATTTCAGGCTCTCAAATTAGACCAATCCTGTCTCTTTAGAACTATGTGGGTCGGGGTGTTAAATCATTACTATCCCCCGCGTGTTTTACAATATCAATTTAAAAATTTATTTAACTCTTGACCTCTTTCAAATATGGCAGTAATACTTCCGATTGCACTTGTGAAAACTCACAAACACATCGGTGAACTTATTTCCTGGCTAATACCTTCTGCCCATATTGTCTCCTCTGACAGGTTATACCTACTATTTCTACAGAGATGTTCCAGTGGAAGCGATTACATATTATCACCTGTGTTTGCGTACATCCCCCCGAACGGATTTCTTAGACAGTCAATCTGGCTTTCTTTCCGTCGATCGTGCACTACCACCTTGTGTCAACAAGGACTGTCTATCAAAGGTGGCTAGATAACTTAAGTGATAAAAGTATCATCTGCTGAACTGTAAAATTAGCCTTGTAATACTACGATTCACCTGGTGAAATGTAAACAAGTCTAGGGAGTGGTCAGAGACAAAAAAATTTAAGTGCATAAAATATGCCAAATAATAGAACGATGAGGAAGGGAGAAAAGGTCGGAAAAGCACACGCACAAATGTATCGTCACATAGTCATTTTATTATTTAAGCCATAAAGCTATTGTATTGTGTCAGTCATAGAGCCATTTTTTTATTTAAGTCATTGTCCTTCCACAAAATACCAAGGATATGGTGTAGACACCATAGGTGGAAGGTATTGAGCCTTCTTTCGAGCTTAACATAGGTTGTCCAAGTCTTGCTGTTATGCGTTGGATAAATGTGATAGGATTAAACGTCTATTTATATTCATGGTTAGATTTTCTGTTGTCTTTTTCTTCATATTCATGGTCTTTATTTTGTTCTGCCCTAAGGCTTTTTTATGAGGTGTGGGGATCAGTTCCCTTCCTCCCTGCCTTTGCCTTCCCTTACTCAACAGTAGAGTCAGGTACCCATTTACAGCTTTATAGATGGAAGCATTACACTACCAGGTTTAAATCCAACAGAACCTGGTCACTATCATGAGAGGAAAGGGCTCTAACACTTCCTGTTTTAATTTAGCCCCACCGTTTAAAAGTGACGGGATTTTATTAACAATATTAAAAGCCCACTACCAGCTTGCCAGGTCTGCTGCAGTTATCAGAGCATATGGCTTATAGATCTACATTGTTTTTGTGCAATACACAGTGAAACATTGTGAAGAAAAAATATAATTGATTGTTATAATGATTGTCTACTTATTTTGTTTCAGTGGGTCACAAAGTCAAAGAGAGAACAGCTGACAGAGATTATGTTTGAGAAATACAACGTTCCTGCGTTCTTCTTATGCAAGAACCCGGTTCTTTCTGCGTATCCTTTTGCTGACTTTTTTTTCATCTGTCTGTGAAATACAGCATGTTTTTTTGTTTCAAGGAGTGTTGCTTTGTTTTGACGACTGTCCCAAAAGTAAGTGTACTGATTTGCTTGTGTACAACTAGACAAAGTAACACCTCATTGGTGGATATCGGCGCATGGGTAGAGATCTTAGCTGCATGTCTAGACTTGTTTCAACTCGATCGGTTGAGTCATTCCCGCGCTACTGCAGTTTGTGTAAGGTCATGTTTTAATACCTCGTTACGTTTGCGATGGAGCGAAATATCGAACAACGGTACGCTATCAAATTTTGTGTAAAACTCAAGAAGTCTGCCACCGAGACATTTGAAAATTTAACCGAAGCTTATGGAGATGCCACTCTATCGAGAAATATGGTTTTTAGGTGGCACAAAGCTTTCAAAGAGGGCCGAGAAAATGTTGAAGACGAACCTCGTTCCGGAAGGCCAATCTTGTCAACAAACGATCAAAATGTGGAAGTTGTGCAAGCTGTGATGGTGAAAGACCGCCGATTGAGTGTCAGGATGATTGCAGAAGAAACTGGCTTGGATAAAAATGCAGTTCATAGAATTTTAACAAATGTTTTGCACATGCGAAAAATTTGTGCACAACTGGTGCCCAAAGACTTGTTTGTGGAGGGAAAAGAGAAACGGTTGGAAATTTGTTAGGATTTGCTGGGAAGACTCGTCATTGAACCAAATTTCTTGGATAAAGTAATTACAGGAGACGAATCATGGATGTTCGAGTATGATCCCAAGACCAAACGGCAAAGTGGGGAATGGCACATGATAAATTCTCCTCGTCCGAAGAAAGCATGCATGAGCAGATCCAGGATGAAAACGATGATTATCGTTTTTTTTTTGACAGCCCTGGAATTGTGCACAAAGAATTTGTACCTCCAGGACAGACAGTTAATCAGGCCTTCTACAAAGATGTCTTGAAACGACTTCGAAAACGGGTCCAGCGAGTCCGAAGGGACATTGCAGATGATTGGGTGCTGCACCACGATAATGCGCCTGCTCACACAGCGCTTTCAATTCGAGAGTTTTTGGCGAGGAAAAACATCCCCACACTTCCACAACCTCCCTACAGCCTGGACCTAGCTCCGTGCGATTTCTACCTCTTCCCTAAGTTGAAATCTAAGTTGAAAGGACATCATTACGGGACTGTGGAAAACATCCAAAAAATTGTAACCGATGAACAGAAAATGACTTTCAATACTGCTACGTTCAGTGGAAAAAACGTTGGAACCACTGTGTAATTTCCAAGGGTCGTACTTTGAAGGAGATAACTTGTAATTTCAGGTGAGTCTTATATACATTTAAATAAAAAATCAGTACACTTACTTTTAGGACACAGTGGTATATTAGGGTTCATGTCTTAATACAGAAAACTTTGTGATCTGGAATATGAATTAATAATAATCATCATCATCTCTTCTATAGAGCATGAATCCACTGCCTCTGATGGACTAGTGAGGGAACCAGTGCCAAAGGAGACCCAAATAAAAACACGTAGTGATGAGAACAGGAAACATATATAAAAATGATAAAGAGGCCTTGAATAGATCTTGAAGGAATGGCACATTATAGTGGGCCTGCCATGAACTTATCACTGACCTATGCTATTGTGTTGAAGTATAGCATTAAAACCTAATATGGTCGTTTCCACAACAACTAATGGCACAGTACCACCAAACTAATTGGTTCATATAACCATCATTCCTGTAGTTTATATCTGCATTGTTATCGAAATCCTACAGTTTGTTTTATATATAGTATTTCACTATAGCTAACCCCTTCTTTGAAGTTTGGATTTGTGGACTGTAAAAAGAGACATTTGACAATGTAGACTGAGAATCACTTTGGAAATTGATGGGGCATTATGGAATCCCCCTGATGATCATTAACTCAATAAAGAAAACTTATGAAGACATGACATGCAGAGTTCTTCATGAAGGACAATTGACAGAACCGTTTGGGATAAGAACTGGAGTGTGACAGGGATGCCTCTTGTCACCATTTCTCTTCCTAATGGCTATAGGCAGGGTTATGAAAGCATTGACCTCATCCAACAAAATTGGAATCCAGTGGACTCTGGCTAAACATCTTGACAATCTAGATTTTCTTGATGACCTGGCACTTTTGTCCCATAACTTTAATCAGATGCAAAACAAAATTAAAATACTTGATGAGGGATCACAGCAAATGGATCTGAATATACACAGGAAGAAAACTGAGATAATGAGAAGAAATGCAGGAAATGATAACAAGATTGCACTGGAAGAAACAACACTACATGGTGTAGTAACAGACATATACCTTGGCAGCATTATAGGCACAGTTGGGCAGACAGACAATGATATAAAAACAAGAATACAAAAGGCTAGAGGACCTTTTGTTGCATTGGGAAATAATTGGAGATCAAAAGAAATCAGATCAACATAAAAATCAGAATTTTTAATTCAAATGTCAAGCCAGAACTCCGTCTAGGCCGGTCCCAAGCCCGGCTGAAAAAGGAGGAGGGCGGCCTGCATGGAGGCCATAAGGAGGCAGCCCCTCCACCATGCAAAGGCACAACAGGCCAATCACCTGTTTGCTTTAAAACACGATTACGAGTAATACAAGAGAGAAAACCAGACTGATTCTAAAGACGACGAACTGGAACGAACTACGGACTATGACTTATGGAACTTGGAACACAAGAAATATAAATGGGAAAGAAGAGGAGCTGGTGGAAGAGATGAGAAAAGCAAAACTATACATCCTGGCTATAACGGAAACAAAGAACAAGGAGTCATGGATCTTGATGGCAACACGCTGCTCTACAGTGGTGTACCCACATCTGAAAGAGCTAAAGGGGGCATGGGTTGCATTGTGACCAAAAACCAAAAAGACAGTATCAAGGGATGGAACTTTGTCTCGGAGCGCATTATGGTTGTAAAACTAAAAGAAGGAGAAACCATAGTCAACCTGGTCATAGTGTATGAGCCAAATGAGGATGAGAGAGCAGAGGTCAAGGAGGAATTCTTCGAGCTGCTTCAAAGGACAGTGGATGACGGCCTAGATGAAATTATCATGCTCAGAGATTTCAATGCCAGAGTTGGAAATGACCATACTAGATGGGGTGGAGTTATCGGAAGATATGGAGAAGATACTCTCAATGACAATGGAAAGCGACTCCTTAGATTCTGCAGTGAGCAGAATCTGATCATTACAAACACAAAGTTCCCCCATAAGCACATACATGCATACACTAGATGTGAACCAACAAAGAATGAGAAGTCAGTGATCGACTATGCCATTGTTAGGAGGAGCTCATTCAAATATGTCCGGTATGCTAGAGTCTGGAGGGGACCAGAGATTGGATGTGATCACTACCTGCTTACAAGAACAACTGAAAGAGTTGCTCAGCCTAGGAACTGCCAAACATCATGCAAGAAACCAAGTAAACAAACGGGAGAAATGAGCATTAAGACCTACAAGCTGAGAGAGCCAGAAATTAAGACCAGATATCAGGGGCTTATTGCTACAGCGGTGAGAAACACAGAAGAACAACCTGATGACTTGGAAACCCTCTGGATTAAATTCAAGGACATCATAAAGACAGCTGCTGTAGAAGCATGTGGTGAAGTCCGACTTGGGAACAAGAGAAAGAGGACACCTTGGTGGACAGAGGAAGTCAAAGAGAAAATAAGAGAGAAGAAAATGGCATGGAAACAATACTTAGGAGCTAAAAACACAGCAGGACAGATAGAGAAATATAGAGAATATGTGATACTCAGAACAGAAGCAAAGAACAAGGTGCTAGTAGCAAAACAGAAGTCCTGGAAAGAAATTGGAGAAAAGCTAGAAAAAGATGCGCAAGAAAACCAGAAATTGTTCTATAAGACCCTAAAGAACATGAGGAAGGAAAAACAATGCCCTCTCAAATTTATAAAGGACAAGCAAGGCAAATTGCTTACTGCCCCGAAGGAAGTAATGGAAAGAATATTTCTCAGAACTCCTTAATGGTGAGCAAGGTCAAGCATCAGAAATGATAACCACTAGCACAGAAGAGGAAACCAATGGTGATGAAGATGACATAAAGATGGAAGAACTGAAGGCAGCACTGGAGAAAATCAAGATGGGCAAAGCAGCAGGGCATGATGGTATAACACCAAAAATGGTTAAGTACATGGGAGCATCAGGCGACCTATTACTCTTAAGGGTCCTACAGGCAGCGTGGTGCAACAAGACCATACCATAATGGGAGAAAATTGGTGTTATGATGGCAATCTCCATCAGTCCTGGAGCAGGTCGACCACTTTAAATATCTCGGTGCTATTATAGACCGAAAGGGAGGCATCAAAGAAGAGTTGGCCACTCGAAAAGCAGCAGCTGGGAGACTTTTTCAGGCCATAAATCGATGATTCCTCAGCAAGAGAGAGGTTGGTAAGAAAACGAAGATGGCTGTATACTGCTCCACCTATGTCCCAGTTTTGACATATGGATGCGAGTCATGGGCAATGACTACAACCCACAAAAGCCAGATCCAAACCTCAGAAATGAGGTATCTGAAGAAGGTGGTTGAAGTAACAAGAAGAGACATTGTCCGCAACCAGACGATACGTCAAGGCCTAAAATCCCACCCCCTGCAGACCCAAGTAGAACAGTCCCAACTAAGATGGTTTGGCCATGTCTGCAGAATGGGAGAAGATTGGCTACCACGACAAGCATGGGAAACAAAGTGCCAGGGATCCAGACCACCAGGATGACCCAGAGTTCGCTGGGAGGACAACATTAGACAATCTTTGAAGGGCCGAGGACTAGAATAGAACCAGGCCAGGAGGAAGACAGCCGATAGGATAGTCTGGCGCTCTCTCTTCCAAACCTCTACACCTCACGGTAGAAGGGGAGCGACTAAGTAAGTATGTCAAGCCAGTCCTGTTATATGGCTCTGAAACATGAAAAAAAACAACCAGATAGCATCACCCTTTCATAAATGGATTCTTGAGCAGAATAGAAGGATTGAAGTGGTGTCACAAGATCACTAATGTGGAACTGATGACAAGAACTAGACAAGCGCCAGTGGAACAAAAAATGAGAAGTCGCTGGAGATGGATAGGACGCACACTGAGAAAACCTGTTGATAGCATTACCAGACAATCCATGTTCTAGAATCCCCAGAGTAAGACCAAATAACACATGGACAAGAACTGAAGATAGACATAAAGGGGAAGAAGAAGGCATGGAAAGTTGAGCTTATGGTACGGGATAGGAAGACGTGGAACAAGTTTGTTGAAGACTTGGAAGTTAAGCTTATAGTACGGGATAGGAAGGCATGGAACAAGTTTGTTGAAGACTTGGAAGTTGAGCTTATAGTACGGGATAGGAAGGCGTGGAACAAGTTTGTTGAAGACAGTGAAGTTGAGCTTATAGTATGGGATAGGAAGACGTGGAACAAGTTTGTTGAAGACAGTGAAGTTGAGCTTATAGTACAGGATAGGAAGGCGTGGAACAAGTTTGTTGAAGACGTGGAAGTTGAGCTTATAGTACGGGATAGGAAGACGTGGAACAAGTTTGTTGAAGACTTGGAAGTTAAGCTTATAGTACGGGATAGGAAGACGTGGAACAAGTTTGTTGAAGACGTGGAAGTTGATCTTGTAGTACGGGATAGGAAGGCGTGGAACAAGTTTGTTGAAGACTTGGAAGTTGAGCTTATAGTACGGGATAGGAAGGCGTGGAACAAGTTTGTTGAAGACTTGGAAGTTGAGCTTATAGTACGGGATAGGAAGGCGTGGAACAAGTTTGTTGAAGACTTGGAAGTTGAGCTTATAGTACGGGATAGGAAGGCGTGGAACAAGTTTGTTGAAGACTTGGAAGTTAAGCTTATAGTACGGGATAGGAAGGCGTGGAACAAGTTTGTTGAAGACTTGGGAGTTGAGCTTATAGTACGGGATAGGAAGGCGTGGAACAAGTTTGTTGAAGACTTGGGAGTTGAGCTTATAGTATGGGATAGGAAGGCATGGAACAAGTTTGTTGAAGACTTGGAAGTTGAGCTTATAGTATGGGATAGGAAGACGTGGAACAAGTTTGTTGAAGACTTGGAAGTTAAGCTTATAGTATGGGATAGGAAGGCGTGGAACAAGTTTGTTGAAGACTTGGAAGTTGAGCTTATAGTGCGGGATAGGAAGGCGTGGAACAAGTTTGTTGAAGACTTGGAAGTTGAGCTTATAGTACGGGATAGGAAGGCATGGAACAAGTTTATTGAAGACTTGGAAGTTGAGCTTATAGTACGGGATAGGAAGGCGTGGAACAAGTTTGTTGAAGACTTGGAAGTTGAGCTTATAGTACGGGATAGGAAGGCGTGGAACAAGTTTGTTGAAGACTTGGAAGTTAAGCTTATAGTATGGGATAGGAAGGCGTGGAACAAGTTTGTTGAAGACTTGGAAGTTGAGCTTATAGTACGGGATAGGAAGGCGTGGAACAAGTTTGTTGAAGCCTTGGAAGTTGAGCTTATAGTACAGTATAGGAAGGCGTGGAACAAGTTTGTTGAAGACTTGGAAGTTGAGCTTATGGTACAGGATAGGAAGACGTGGAACAAGTTTGTTGAAGACGTGGAAGTTAAGCTTATAGGAAGGCGTGGAACAAGTTTGTTGAAGACTTGGAAGTTGAGCTTATGGTACAGGATAGGAAGACGTGGAACAAGTTTGTTGAAGACTTGGAAGTTAAGCTTATAGTACGGGATAGGAAGGCGTGGAACAAGTTTGTTGAAGACTTGGGAGTTGAGCTTATAGTACGGGATAGGAAGGCGTGGAACAAGTTTGTTGAAGACTTGGGAGTTGAGCTTATAGTATGGGATAGGAAGGCATGGAACAAGTTTGTTGAAGACTTGGAAGTTGAGCTTATAGTATGGGATAGGAAGACGTGGAACAAGTTTGTTGAAGACTTGGAAGTTAAGCTTATAGTATGGGATAGGAAGGCGTGGAACAAGTTTGTTGAAGACTTGGAAGTTGAGCTTATAGTGCGGGATAGGAAGGCGTGGAACAAGTTTGTTGAAGACTTGGAAGTTGAGCTTATAGTACGGGATAGGAAGGCATGGAACAAGTTTGTTGAAGACTTGGAAGTTGAGCTTATAGTACGGGATAGGAAGGCGTGGAACAAGTTTGTTGAAGACTTGGAAGTTGAGCTTATAGTACGGGATAGGAAGGCGTGGAACAAGTTTGTTGAAGACTTGGAAGTTAAGCTTATAGTATGGGATAGGAAGGCGTGGAACAAGTTTGTTGAAGACTTGGAAGTTGAGCTTATAGTACGGGATAGGAAGGCGTGGAACAAGTTTGTTGAAGCCTTGGAAGTTGAGCTTATAGTACAGTATAGGAAGGCGTGGAACAAGTTTGTTGAAGACTTGGAAGTTGAGCTTATGGTACAGGATAGGAAGACGTGGAACAAGTTTGTTGAAGACTTGGAAGTTAAGCTTATAGGAAGGCGTGAAACAAGTTTGTTGAAGACTTGGAAGTTGAGCTTATGGTACAGGATAGGAAGACGTGGAACAAGTTTGTTGAAGACTTGGAAGTTAAGCTTATAGTACGGGATAGGAAGGCGTGGAACAAGTTTGTTGAAGACTTGGGAGTTGAGCTTATAGTACGGGATAGGAAGGCGTGGAACAAGTTTGTTGAAGACTTGGGAGTTGAGCTTATAGTATGGGATAGGAAGGCATGGAACAAGTTTGTTGAAGACTTGGAAGTTGAGCTTATAGTACGGGATAGGAAGACGTGGAACAAGTTTGTTGAAGACTTGGAAGTTAAGCTTATAGTATGGGATAGGAAGGCGTGGAACAAGTTTGTTGAAGACTTGGAAGTTGAGCTTATAGTGCGGGATAGGAAGGCGTGGAACAAGTTTGTTGAAGACTTGGAAGTTGAGCTTATAGTACGGGATAGGAAGGCATGGAACAAGTTTGTTGAAGACTTGGAAGTTGAGCTTATAGTACGGGATAGGAAGGCGTGGAACAAGTTTGTTGAAGACTTGGAAGTTGAGCTTATAGTACGGGATAGGAAGGCGTGGAACAAGTTTGTTGAAGACTTGGAAGTTAAGCTTATAGTACGGGATAGGAAGGCGTGGAACAAGTTTGTTGAAGACTTGGAAGTTGAGCTTATAGTACGGGATAGGAAGGCGTGGAACAAGTTTGTTGAAGCCTTGGAAGTTGAGCTTATAGTACAGGATAGGAAGGCGTGGAACAAGTTTGTTGAAGACTTGGAAGTTGAGCTTATGGTACAGGATAGGAAGACGTGGAACAAGTTTGTTGAAGACTTGGAAGTTAAGCTTATAGGAAGGCGTGGAACAAGTTTGTTGAAGACTTGGAAGTTGAGCTTATGGTACAGGATAGGAAGACGTGGAACAAGTTTGTTGAAGACTTGGAAGTTAAGCTTATAGGAAGGCGTGGAACAAGTTTGTTGAAGACTTGGAAGTTGAGCTTATGGTACAGGATAGGAAGACATGGAACAAGTTTGTTGAAGACTTGGAAGTTAAGCTTATAGTATGGGATAGGAAGACATGGAACAAGTTTGTTGAAGACTTGGAAGTTAAGCTTATAGTACGGGATAGGAAGACGTGGAACAAGTTTGTTGAAGACTTGGAAGTTAAGCTTATGGTACGGGATAGGAAGACGTGGAACAAGTTTGTTGAAGACTTAGAAGTTAAGCTTATAGTACGGGATAGGAAGACGTGGAACAAGTTTGTTGAAGACTTAGAAGTTGAGCTTATAGTACGGGATAGGAAGACGTGGAACAAGTTTGTTGAAGACTTGGAAGTTGAGCTTATAGTATGGGATAGGAAGGCGTGGAACAAGTTTGTTGAAGACTTGGAAGTTAAGCTTATAGTACGGGATAGGAAGACGTGGAACAAGTTTGTTGAAGACTTGGAAGTTGAGCTTATGGTACGGGATAGGAAGACGTGGAACAAGTTTGTTGAAAACTTGGAAGTTAAGCTTATAGTACGGCATAGGAAGGCGTGGAACAAGTTTGTTGAAAACTTGGAAGTTAAGCTTATAGTACGGGATAGGAAGGCGTGGAACAAGTTTGTTGAAGACTTAGAAGTTAAGCTTATAGTACGGGATAGGAAGACGTGGAACAAGTTTGTTGAAGACTTGGAAGTTGAGCTTATAGTACGGGATAGGAAGACGTGGAACAAGTTTGTTGAAGACTTGGAAGTTGAGCTTATGGTACGGGATAGGAAGACGTGGAACAAGTTTGTTGAAGACTTGGAAGTTAAGCTTATAGTACGGGATAGGAAGACGTGGAACAAGTTTGTTGAAGACTTGGAAGTTAAGCTTATAGTACGGGATAGGAAGGCGTGGAACAAGTTTGTTGAAGACTTGGAAGTTAAGCTTATAGTACGGGATAGGAAGGCGTGGAACAAGTTTGTTGAAGACTTGGAAGTTAAGCTTATAAGACGGGATAGGAAGGCGTGGAACAAGTTTGTTGAAGACCTGGAAGTTGAGCTTATAGTACGGGATAGGAAGATGTGGAACAAGTTTGTTGAAGACTTGGAAGTTAAGCTTATAGTACGGGATAGGAAGGCGTGGAACAAGTTTGTTGAAAATTTGGAAGTTGAGCTTATAGTATGGGATAGGAAGGCGTGGAACAAGTTTGTTGAAGATCTGGAAGTTGAGCTTATAGTACGGGATAGGAAGACATGGAACAAGTTTGTTGAAGACTTGGAAGTTGAGCTTATAGTACGGGATAGGAAGGCATGGAACAAGTTTGTTGAAGACTTGGAAGTTGAGCTTATAGTACGGGATAGGAAGGCATGGAACAAGTTTGTTGAAGACGTGGAAGTTGAGCTTATAGTACGGGATAGGAAGGCGTGGAACAAGTTTGTTGAAGACTTGGAAGTTGAGCTTATAGTACGGGATAGGAAGACGTGGAACAAGTTTGTTGAAGACCTGGAAGTTGAGAGGTCAAGAAAGAGCCTTCTTTCTTCTTCTTTGACCTTGCAGCTCCCCAATGAGCATAGGCCTTCAACAAACTTAGACCAGGTCGTCCCGTCCCATGCCATCAGCTAACCCTTTAAGTTGGTTCAACTTGGTTCCTTTTATTTTTTAAGTGATCTTTAGAAAGGTTAGTTGATTGACGACAGCATGAGAAAAGTTTTAAATGCCTTAATCACCACTGAAAAGATTTGCCAATGGTCGGTCCACAGCTTTGGTTGTTGACAGCGGAGCTACACAGACCTCAGCTGTACCGGTTTATGATGGTTATGTCATTAGCCAGTGTAAGTTCCTGGCTTTACAGATTCGTTCTCTCATGTTTCAGCCTTTTTTTTTTAACTAGTTTTCTTTGGTCTGTATTATGTCTATGTGTCTTGACACTACCAGTGTTGGGTCTTGACACTGCCAGTGTGTGTCTTGACACTACCAGTGTCGGGTCTTGACACTACCAGTGTGGGGTCTTGACACTACCAGTGTGTGTCTTGACACTACCAGTGTGGGGTCTTGACATGTATTCAATTGTAAAAGGGAAGTAACTGTGATTAAATTATATCATCATCTTTCAACTTCCAAAGGAGCCAAGGCCTTCACCTTCACTTATGCCAAGTCTTCCTGGCCTGTGCCATCATTTCTGTCTCCAGTTCTCTTCTTTGTGTGTGTTTTCTTTTGGTCGACCTCTTTTTCTTTTGCAGTGGAGATTCCAGAACAAGAACTACCTTATAATATTATCAGTTGTCTCCCTGTTGTACATTAGCTTATACTTTTGTTTCCATTAGGGTTTTCAGCAACGTGTTGTCTTTTTGTACAATAAAATTATTTTATTATTCAATCATTCTGTTTTCATGAGCAAGTAATCCACCAAAACATGACGTAACATAATAACGTTGTGCTCTTTTTGCTGTATGTCCTGATGATTCACACTCTTTCTCCTACGGGCATTTCATTCCTTTCCGTTCCATCTCAACTTCATTGGGTCTTTGTAGTCAAACTTGTCATGACGAATGATCAATGGACCTTGAAAAAATTGAAAGGCATACATGCTTGTTTGATGACTGTTCCATTTAGCTTTCATGGTGCAGTATGTGCTGTGTCCGTATTTTCCTGTAAATGCACCATGGAAAGACTGCAAGGCATGCAGTCTTTTAATGGGTATTTAATTTAGTTTTCAGTATGGTGTACCTTTTTTTGTATTAAAAAAAAAAACGTGAGATTTTTTCATTGTCCGTTACATGGCACTTCATTTAAACAGTTACCAGTATGAGGATTCCTTCTTTATTTGCTGTCTTCTCTTTCCTTAAAATGTGTACCATTCTTCTATATGTCCACTGTTCATGGACCTCAATTCTTTATTCTACTTTCTTTTCAGACATTGTCAAATCCCCACTTGCGGGTGATTTTGTGACTGCTGAGTGCAAGAAATTGATGGAAGAGATGGGTATTGAGATTGTCCCACCATACTTAATTGCTAGCAAGGTAGGCAAGTTTTGTATCATCATATCCGATGGTTAGTAACAAAGGCAAGTTTTGTATCATCATATCTGATGGTTAGTAATCAAGGCAAGTTTTGTATCATCATATCTGATGGTTAGTAACAAAGGCAAGTTTTGTATCATCATATCTGATGGTTAGTAATCAAGGCAAGTTTTGTATCATCATATCTGATGGTTAGTCACAAAGGCAAGTTTTATATCATCATCAGCTTTATCATCATTTCAGTTTTTGCTACCTGTGGAGTATGGAAGTACCATTGTAGCTGACCCTCTAACAGGAAGTTTGCACCAGAGGTTTTATGTTCTCTTACAGCAGTGCTGTCTGTAGCTGTTCTTTTTTTACATGCTGATGATGTAACCAACCCCATGTACAACCTCATATTAGCCATCTCAACAGGACATGGCCGAGGCAGCCATTCTCTGAGACTCCAGGAACTATATTGAGCTGACTGCTGCCTTTATTCGAGTCATTAATGTAGAAGCCTGAGGGTGAACAAAAAAGAAGTATATGGGAACAAGTCTTCTGTGTTTGTTGAATTGTTTGGGTACATTATTTTCCCCTTTTTTCAAAGCAAGACTCTTCTCAAGTGGTGTAGGCGATCATGTCTGTGCAGAACTTTCTATCTCCAGCACTATTTGTCAATTCTGTTGTTGACTTCTTTCCTGATTGCTAAATCAGAGGCACATCTCCAATCCAACCTGCAAGTCTGGAAGGAAGAGCTGGAGAATAGAGGGATGGTCATAAGCAGCTCTAAAACAAAATCCATGGTGATATCACGAGAGACTTGTTGTTCGCTGATGATGCTGCAGTCGTCACTCAAAGCCAACAGGAGCTTCAGAACTTGATGAATCGCTTCACTAAAGCATGCAAGGACTTTGGCCTCACAATAAGTCTAAAGAAAACGAATGTGCTGAGTCAGGATGCGGGTGCTGCACCAGGTATCACTATCGATAACTATGAATTGGCAGTGGTGCACCACTTCACATACCTAGGGTCTACCATCAATGACAAACTCTCACTGGATACAGAAATCGACAGCCGCATTGGCAAAGCTGCAGCTACCTTTGCCCGCCTCACATCGCGTGTTTGGGGAAACTCCAAACTCACAATGAAGACCAAAGCTGCGGTATATAATGCCTGCGTCACCAGCAAACTCCTATATGGCAGCGAGACCTGGACGACCTATGCTAAGCAAGAAAGAAGGCTCAATACCTTCCATTTACGGTGTCTACGCCGCATCCTCGGCATTTCGTGGAAAGATAAAGTGACAAATGTCGAGGTGTTGTCACGTGCTGGCCTTCAAAGTATGTATACACTGCTTAGACAGCGCAGACTTCGCTGGCTTGGCTATGTTCGCCGCATGGAAGATGGTCGCATCCCAAAAGATATCTTCTACGGACAATTAGCAGATGGCAAGAGAACAGTTGGGCGACCACAGCTGAGGTTCAAAGATGTGTGCAAGAGAGATATGAGGGCACTGGGCATGGATCCAGCAACATGGGAGGGTGAAGCTGCCGATCGCACTAAATGGCGATGCTATTTACGGCGCCACCTCAGATTGGGCAAAGAGAGGCTCACACAACAAGCAGAGGAGGGGAGAAAATGTCGAAAGGAGCACCAGGAAAATAAGCAGCTGAGGGCTGTCACCTCAGGGGCACATTCCCATAGTCAGTTATGACTGAAGGGGCTATTATTATTATTATTATTATTATATTATCACGAGAAGAAATAAGACATCAGATTAAGCTGGGAGAACAGGTCCTGGGGCAGGTCGACCACTTTAAATATCTCAGAGCTATTATAGACCGAAAGGGAGGCATCAAAGAAGAGTTGGCCACTCGAAAAGCAGCAGCTGGGAGACTTTTTCAGGCCATAAATCGAGGATTCCTCAGCAAGAGAGAGGTTGGTAAGAAAACGAAGATGGCTGTGTACCACTCCACCTATGTCCCAGTCTTGACATATGGATGCGAGTCATGGGCAGTGATTACAACCCACAAAAGCCAGATCCAAACCTCAGAAATGAGGTATCTGAAGAAGGTGGTTGAAGTAACAAGAAGAGACATGGTATGCAACCAGACGATACGTCAAGGCCTAAAATCCCACCCCCCTGCAGACCCAAGTAGAATAGTCCCAACTAAGATGGTTTGGCCATGTCTGCAGAATGGGAGAAGATCGGCTACCACGACAAGCATGGGAAACAAAGAGCCTGGGATCCAGAGTTCGCTGGGAGGACAACATTAGACAATCTTTGAAGGACCGAGGACTAGAATGGAACCAGGCCAGGAGGAAGACAGCCAATAGGATAGTCTGGCGCTCTCTCTTCCAAACCTCTACACTTCACGGTAGAAGGGGAACGACTAAGTAGGTAAGACTTCTTTCAATGCCATGATGTCAGACTGTCTACTATCTCTGTTGGTCATCCTCAAACTTTTTTTTCTTCAATCTGTCCTGTTGTTACAATATATTCCAGTTTTTGTCTTCAATCTGTCCTGTTGTTACAATATATTCCAGTTTTTTTTTTCTTCAATATGTCCTGTTGTTACAATATATTCCAGTTTTTTTCTTCAATCTGTCCTGTTGTTACAATATATTCCAGTTTTTTTCTTCAATATGTCCTGTTGTTACAATATATTCCAGTTTTTTTCTTCAATCTGTCCTGTTGTTACAATATATTCCAGTTTTTTTTCTTCAATCTGTCCTGTTGTTACAATATATTCCAGTTTTTTTTCTTCAATCTGTCCTGTTGTTAAAATATATTCCAGTTTTTTTCTTCAATCTGTCCTGTTGTTACAATATATTCCAGTTTTTGCCTTCAATCTGTCCTGTTGTTACAATATATTCCAGTTTTTTCTTCAATCTGTCCTGTTGTTACAATATATTCCAGTTTTTGTCTTCAATCTGTCCTGTTGTTACAATATATTCCAGTTTTTTTTCTTCAGTCTGTCCTGTTGTTACAATATATTCCAGTTTTTTTTTCTTCAATCTGTCCTGTTGTTACAATATATTCCAGTTTTTGTCTTCAATCTGTCCTGTTGTTACAATATATTCCAGTTTTTTCTTCAATTTGTCCTGTTGTTACAATATATTCCAGTTTTTGTTTTCAATCTGTCCTGTTGTTACAATATATTCCAGGTTTTTTTCTTCAATCTGTCCTGTTGTTACAATATATTCCAGTTTTTTTTCTTCAATCTGTCCTGTTGTTACAATATATTCCAGTTTTTTTTTTTTTCAATCTGTCCTGTTGTTAAAATATTCCAGTTTTTTTCTTCAATCTGTCCTGTTGTTACAATATATTCCAGTTTTTTTTCTTCAATCTGTCCTGTTGTTACAATATATTCCAGTTTTTTTCTTCTCATTACATGCCCAAAGAAAATGGATTGCTTCCTTCTAACATGAGGAATAGGCTATGTTAGCACTTTCATGATGTCTTCATTACTGTTTTCAGCTGCTTCTATTTTCAACATTCTTCTGTAAAACCACATCTCTGAGGCCTCTAGTGTTTTTCCTATTTGTTTACTAGTTGTCCGTGACTCACTTCTGTATGTCAGCATTAGCTCTATTTAACACGGCGAAGAACTGTCTTACTTCCATTGACAAAGAATTGCTGTATAAAATACTTTTAATTTTATAGAAGAATGTAAGAGTACTTACTTATTTGTTCCTCTTCTACCCTGGGGTGCCAGAGAGAGTGCTGTGCCAGAGAGAGTGCCATACTATCATATTGGCTGCCTTCCTGCTAGCCTGGTTCCAATCTAGTCCTCAGTCCTTCAGAGGTTGTCAGATGTTGTCCTCCAAGCGAACTCTAGAGCATCCTGGAGGTCTGGATCACTGGCTCTTGTTTTCTCATATTTGTCATGGTAGCCGATCTCTCATTCTGCAGACATGGCCAAACCATTGTAATTGGGACTGTTCTACTTGGGCCTGCAGGGGCTGGGTTTTGAGGTCATGTCATATCATCTAGTTGTGGACCATATCTCTTCTTGTTACTTCAACCATCTTCCTCAGATACTTCATTTCTGAGATTTGGAACTGGTTATTGTGGGCTGCCCATGACTCGCATCCATACGTCAAGACTGGAACATAGGTGGAGCGGTATACAGCCATCTTCGTCTTCTTGCTTACTTCTCTTTTACTGTGGAATCCTCGATTTTTGGCTCGAAAAAAGTCTCCCAGCTACTGCTCTTCAGGTAGCCAACTCTTCTTTGATGCCTCCCTTCCAGTCTATGACAGCTCCAAAGTATTTAAGTAGGTTGACCTGCTCCAGGACCTGTTCTCCCAGCATAATCTGATGTCTTTTTTTTATAGAGAAGAATGTAAGAGTAACAAGAAGAAATATGTGTACTTATGAAGTAGTACTTCATGTGCCACTAAACAGTGCTAAAGAATTCCTTTCTGAAGCAGTGTGCCAACTTTCCTGATGTTTTTTGACAAGTGTTTATGTATGGTGCTGCAGCACTTCTCAAGTAAGAGACATCATCATCATTTTTTTCCCTTTGAAGCCACCACTACAGCTGACCCCCTTGCAGGAAGTCTGCACATAGAAGTCATATAATTCTGCAGCAGTGGTTTCTGTAGCATGATCATGTTGCCAGTCCCATGCCTAACCTCTTATTGTTCACCTTGTACGGCATGTACAACCACGTATTATTAAATTTAACATGTGGGGTTAAAAGACCAGAACATTGTGGGGAGGATCACTGTGATAATAATATTATTTCTCGTTATAAAACTGTGTATAGTTTCCTATGATAATATCAATTTGCTGGCCATAGGTTTAATGTTTGTTTTTCATGTACCAGGAGGCAGTTCCAGATGGACAGCCTGCAAAGTGGAAGAAGAAGGAAAATTTGAATGTTACCAAGTCATTTCACAACTACATGGTCAAGGTAGGAGTCATCATCACCATCCTTCAGATCCCCATGAAGCATAGGTCTTCAACAAACATCTTCTTGTCCTGTGTCTCCAGTTCTCTTCTCTCTGTGTTCTTTGGTCCTTCCTCTACCTCTCTTACCCTGGAGATCCCAGAACAAGAACTGCCTGGTAATGCTATTAGCAAGTTTACACAGTCTATGTTCTTTCCATCTCCACCATCTTCTTCTCATCTCATGTTCCAGTGGCATATGTCTTCAATTTGTTATTCTACAGTGTAGGCAGAGGTGACTGTGATTAAGGAATTATGTTCCTCCTCCTCCTGTCTCTGCATAGCTCATAACGGTGGAGCATGAAGCCAACACTGTACAGTGCAGACCTGATAAGGAGAACTCACCAGGGACCCAAGAAATAGTTCTTCTTATCAGAAATTCCTCTTATCCAGATAAGAGTTCAAGCATATGGTAATGCATTTACAACGTACAATACAATAATGAATTAGCGTTGAATATGACAGATGTATGACACAGAAAATATGTAAATCACCAAAAGTGTTAATGTACAACGTTGGCACAAATATCTAGAGAATAACAGCACTTTTTACACTTTGAAATGAAAAAGCTGCAATTTTCCTCTGTATCTTACTTAGTACCTGTACTTGAGTTAATAAAAATGTCTTTCATGACATCCTTAAATTCAAAGAAATGATAAATTAAATCATCTTGGCATCCAGTCTGCATTATATAAATGTTAGTTTTATCCATGCAATTTGAAACTTCCAACTGTGAAATAGTTTGTACCGTTAACCCACAGTCATCATTATCTCTAGAATTTGCACACTCTTAAATGATAAAGCACTCTTAAATGAAAAAGTCTGTAATTTTCCTCTGTACTGCATCAATGTGACCAACAAGTTTGGACAACATTGCTGACCTATAATGAACCTTCAGATTTTGAATAATACCTTGGTCACAAGGCTGAAGTTTGGATGTCGCATTTGGTGGTAAAAATAAAAGTTCTGTTGCTTTTAGATTTTGAACATTTATGTAGGCTGAACAGTTGTAAAGCACCAAAAGAACTTTGTGATGTTGACGTTCCATAGAATGATCAAATGCATATAGCCACCTGGTGAAAATGTATGATGTCATCCAGGCTATTGAATTAGCTGCATAATCAACACACAATTTTTTCAAACCTTTAAAACAGCGTGGATTTTTTAATTTACCGATTTCAAGTAATGGCAGTTTATCTGAACCATCCATATTTGTACACACAACAATTGTGATTCTTTCTTTCCATCCCCCCCGTTCATTTCTGAAGGAAAAAGTCTTGTCAGGCAGCAATCTCCAAAACAATCCAGTTTCATCCGCATTAAACACATCAACGGAATTATACCTACTCATGGCTGGTTTTAGCACCTCCTCCGTCCATGACTCGGAAGTCGTTTCATTAACAGAATGCCTTTCCCCACACAAACAAAAAAAAGGTAAAGGAACCCGTTACACGCCCATTGAGGCATATTGGAAATATGGTGTTAGGCCCATATTATCTTGACCGTCGGCACACTAGGGGTGATGTGGTCAGCATCACGCCGGCCGCCTTAACCTTCACAGGGTTTCTCTGGTACCCATTTGGGGCTGGGTCGACCCAGGAGCCGTTTGTAACCTAAAAAATTCCCACCTCATCTGGGGATCGAACCATAGACTACTGCGCTAGTAAGCCAGTGCACTAACCACTATGCTACCGCGGATTTGTAAGTAACGTGCCGTTTTATAAAACAACCCAACCAGCCAGGACTACATTTCCAGCCAGTCCGACCTTCCAGAAGTGCTAACTTTTCTGCCTTTGCAGTTAATATAGGTCCATTTACAGGAACATTTGCTGATCTCGCCATGGTGAACCATTTTAGGAGTGCCGTGTCAACCACATCACACGTCGCTTTTCGGTTCTTCATTCTGTTACAATCAACTTGTCCACCATAAAACATTTTTCTGTACCGATCCTTATTTTTTATGATTCCTGAAAGCGTTCATTTTGGAATGTCGAATTCCTTTGCTATTTCCATTTTCTTTTTGCCACTATTTTCCACTTCTTGTACTAGCTCAATCTTTCTTTTCAAAGATATGGATTTTAACTTTCCAGCCATTTTTAGAGGGGAAATAACTCAAATTCTAACACTGACGAAGCGCGCAATTTCCGAAAATAGCCGAAAAGTTGTACAAATGTCCAGGTACTGTATTTGAAAAAAAGTTCGCCTTAAGCAGATCAAATTATATAGTCGGGACACGTTTAATCGTTCGGCATATCCGAAAATTCGTGATAAACGGATTCCGCTTAACCGGACATTTTTTACAAAGACAAAGAAGAAAAATTGCCGGGGATAAACAAATTGTTCTTCACAACAGAAATTCGCCACATCCGAGATCGCCTTAAGCGGTTTGCACTGTAGTAGGTTTTAGGCAGCCAGCACTAACTTATTTGCTCCCTAAATAATACAGAGTCAATATAGCAAGCATAATTCTCTAAGAATCCTTCACCAACTTCATGCCGTCTACAGTGGTGGTTCCTATAGCAGTAGTTTTACATGACAGGTGGCTAGCCCATCAAAATCTCTTATTGGTATTTTAACTAGAGCTCATCGCTGTTGTGCAGCCAATGCCAAGTTGAAAAATGTGCCAGTGTTCTGTAGCTGTTGGGTGGTACTGTATAGTGTTTGTTATTGTTGGGTGGTACTGTATAGTGTTTGTTATTGTTGGGTGGCACTGTATAGTGTTTGTTATTGTTGGGGAAGTCAGCAGTTTCTTCTTATTGTGGAGACCCCTGGGCAAGTGAGTAGCACATGCTGAACTGTCTTATACAGATGGGTACAGTTGTGGCAGGTCAGTAGCACATGCTGAACTGTCTTATACAGATGGGTACAGTTGTGGCAGGTTAGGAGCACATGCTGAACTGTCTTGTACAGGTGGGTACAGTTGTGGCAGGTCAGCAGCACATGCTGAACTGTCTTGTACAGTTTTGGCAGGTCAGCAGCACATGCTGAACTGTCTTGTACAGGTGGGTACAGTTGTGGCAGGTCAGCAGCACATGCTGAACTGTCTTGTACAGGTGGGTACAGTTGTGGCAGGTCAGCAGCACATGCTGAACTGTCTTGTACAGGTGGGTACAGTTGTGGCAGGTCAGCAGCACATGCTGAACTGTCTTGTACAGGTGGGTACAGTTGTGGCAGGTCAGCAGCACATGCTGAACTGTCTTGTACAGGGGGGTACAGTTGTGGCAGGTCAGCAGCACATGCTGAACTGTCTTGTACAGATGGGTACAGTTGTGGCTAGTCAGCAGCACATGCTGAGCTGTCTTATACAGATGGGTACAGTTGTGGCAGGTCAGCAGCACATGCTGAGCTGTTTTATACAGATGGGTACAGTTGTGGCAGGTCAGCAGCACATGCTGAGCTGTCTTATACAGATGGGTACAGTTGTGGCAGGTCAGCAGCACATGCTGAACTGTCTTATACAGTTGTGGCAAGTCAGCAGCACATGCTGAACTGTCGTATACAGATGGGTACAGTTGTGGCAGGTCAGCAGCACATGCTGAACTGTCTTATACAGATGGGTACAGTTGTGGCAGGTCAGCAGCACATGCTGAGCTGTCTTATACAGATGGGTACAGTTGTGGCAGGTCAGGAGCACATGCTGAACTGTCTTATACAGGTGGGTACAGTTGTGGCAGGTCAGTAGCACATGCTGAACTGTCTTATACAGATGGGTACAGTTGTGGCAGGTCAGTAGCACATGCGGAACTGTCTTGTACAGGTGGGTACAGTTGTGGCAGGTCAGTAGCACATGCTGAACTGTCTTATACAGGTGGGTACAGTTGTGGCAGGTCAGGAGCACATGCTGAACTGTCTTATACAGGTGGGTACAGTTGTGGCAGGTCAGCAGCACATGCTGAACTGTCTTATACAGGTGGGTACAGTTGTGGCAGGTCAGCAGCACATGCTGAACTGTCTTGTACAGGTGGGTACAGTTGTGGCAGGTCAGCAGCACATGCTGAACTGTGTTATACAGATGGGTACAGTTGTGGCAGTTATGAAGCTTCATTCATCACCCTTCAGCTCTCCATGCAGGCCTTCAACAAACCCATACCAAGGTCGTCCTGTCCCATGCCACCAGCTCAAGGTCTTTGCATGTCTTCCTCATTTCATTCGTGTATGTCTCCACATTTCTTCTCTGTGTTCTTCATGCCATGTTAGGGGCATTCACTTTGTTAAGTGCTTGTTGAATCTAGTGTGTTCTGTTTTAAGTTGCTCCACACATTTAAGTTGTGATGGGTCATTTCTTTATACAAGTCACGTCCAGTAGACCCTTTTACCCATTGGTTCAGCCATTCTTGAAAATTGTATTAGTTTAACGGTCAGCATGTTGGCTAGAGTGTTTGAACCAAGCTTACTCCTAATTTTGCTAGTCTGTCCGCTTTTTCACTACCTGGTGTGTCTTAGTTTCATAGTATCCACTAGAGAGTGACTCTGATATTGTATGTTGTTAGCAGACTGTCAGTCGTTTCCGCCGCTGAAATTATATTATTTTATTTATTTTTAGTTTTAATTTAAAGTATACAGAAACATCAGATCAGGTGCCATTTGTCTCAGAGGTCAGCTGCAGTAGATTTTCTTTCAAGATTTTCTGTTTCTTGCCATGATAGTTCACAAAGTTTTTAAACTTTGCCCCTGTTTAGAATACATTTTTGTGATAACAGTAGTAGCTCCTGAGTTATCATCAAACTTCATAATTCTCTCTGTTTGTACGTCGGTCACATCTAAGGGATGCAACTGTGGTTGAAAGTTAGACATTAATTGTATTGTTTCCCTTATATGTACTTGTGATGCTACACTGTAATTCTGTCTTTTAACAGGCCCGATTCTGTGATTCTGTTTTGAGTTTCACCATTGCTCTTCTCTTTTGTAATTATATGGGGTTTGCCTTGGTTCTTCCCATGTGAATATATCGTGTTTGGTATTTTTGAGTAGTAATTTTAATGGGTTCGTTTTACAACGGTAGATTTATTTTTCACTCGGCCAGTTTTACTTTCTTATGATTTTTCGCGATTCCCGTAGATTTCATTGTTTACGAAAATCGATATTTTCGGGCACTCCTGTATGACACGTCAGAAACACGCGGCCGTCAGGTAACGTGACGCAATTTTAAGCACGCGGGATTTTGCGTAGGTTGATAGTATTGATTTTTTTCTAGCGCTCCCATTGGTCCGAGTGAAAACTTAGGATAGACGTGGGAGGAATTCGCGTGGGTGGTTTCTCTTGTATATAATGAGAGAGGAAACTGCGGGCAATTGTCTCTGAAGAAATAATTGCCTGGCCGGACGACTACGTATTTTATCGTCTCCATTTTTGCGGGGAAAAACCGCGATATATTTGGTATGTACCTATTTTATTAATCGTTTTACTTATTAGTGGGGTTTTTGAGAAATCTCGGCCCGTAAGTTAAGTCAGTGGGAGACATTAACTTAAGGTTTAAACGGTAGCGCCATTAATTATTATCTTTGTAGAACGATGTAAACGTAAAAAGTGTGCATAAGTCTTTTTATGAATTTTTGGTAGTAGATCGGAGAGTGTGAAGTTATGAGAGACACGTGTGCTCCTAATGGTAGAATATTGGGAAACCCCCATTTATTCCTGTATATTTTCTAATGTAAATTTATGGGGAAATCCCTGGTGTGTTCGTTAATTTTTCTGAGCCTTAAAAATGTGAGAAATATTGTCGGAGGGTTCAGATTTACGTTGTAAATGAATTATACTGCTTAGGGGAGGAAACTATTCCTATAGCGAGATTTAATTTAAATAGGAGTAAGCCGGGGAAACTCCTGTGTTAATGGGTAAAAGGATTTCCCTATTTTTGTCAAGTTTGAACACGTGATCGGCCATGCGTAACGGCCATGTAACGTGTCAGACGGTGTCGGGAGGTTTTGTTTATTTTACCTGGCAGATTTTAGTAGAAGGAGGGGGGATGAAGAGGCCACGTGGGATAGTGGTATTTTATGTATTGTGTGAAGAACGAGAGAAGGAGTGTGATTTTAGTGCCACGTGGGATAGTATTATGTATTGTTGTGAAGAACGAGAGAAAGGGGAGAAGGAGTGAGATTGACGAGACACGTGTATAGAATTATTTTATGTATCGTATATGTTAGAGATAAGCGATTTTAGAGAAGGGTGTACATTAGACGCTGTTTCTTTTAATTTCAGTGAGTCTCGGCGAAACAGTGGGGAGCATAATTTTGTCAAATAAAATTATCCACGGCAAAAGACATCTCAGGGTCAGAGTACTCGAGTATCGTCAGGAGCAAAAGAAAATTACCCTATGGTCTCTGGCAGTGAAGCCCCTATGCTTCAGCTGGACCGAGGTTTATTTATCAGACAGCCGAGAGCATCGCTATTATAGTCTCTAGCAACGGCAGGTGGCCGTGAGACTGGTTTCAATTGCGTACAGCCGGAAATCAAGGCTGTGGGGTTTTTTTTTTCTTCCTCTAACTCCGGAGCGGGTTAAAAGAGGGAAGCTATTCAGCCGCAGAGAAGATTTGTCTACAGTTAATCAAGTCCCTCAGGCTTGATATCCGAACATCGTCATCACCAAATTCAGGAACAGGTGACAGGGTTACCATACCTGGGTCCTGATAGTAGAGAAGAGAGTAGCGGAGACGCCGCGTCATCAGTCCTCGTGTTAGAGAGACACTGAGACCACGAGAGAGACGGAGGGAGAAAATAGACAGGACCAGTAGGGTCTGTTCAGTATCCATTGGACGGATAGACACTGAGTCTGCGTTCGAAAAACCAAGTCTATTATTTTAGCATTTCTTGTGGTGTAGTTATCGGCGCATATCGCCTAACAAGTAGAAAGCTGTGTAGCGTTTCGTTGAGGAGGAAGTCACCAGGACTAAGACAGTAGAAATTTATTAGTGTTAGAGAGTGGAGGCTATAGTTGACAGCCCCACCAAATTAGATTTGGTTTAAATCACTAACCATTTTTATTGTTCCTCAGCGGGTGACAGGAAGAGTGAATGTGATTGAGGTTTTTTTTTTTTTTGTCTCTCGTGTCTCTCAATTTAATTGTTACTTTGGTTTTTCCAGGCCGTGCAACAGTGCACGCTATCGACTGACTTGATGACGTATGATGCCATTTTATGTTTTTCTTGTATGTAAATAAATATATACATATATTATTTACTGGATCAGCTTCTATTCTTTACTATACTTACTCTATGTTGTCTGTATAGTGGTGTTTGTGGTCGTATTTATACACCTTATCTCCTTGTATTTAAAGGAAGTCAGAGGAGGGCGAGACTATAGCCAGTCTAAAGTCACGAAGCGGCAAGGGGAGATTCAAATCCTGGTTCTATCCCTTGAGCCAATAGTCGCGTCTGTCCACAGGCATGTCATTTTCCATCTAAATTCTATTTTCTCAGACTTTCTCATACTAGGGTCTTGCTTTCATTCAGGCACACTCTATAAACTTAAAACCACTTCGTGACAAGTGGGCGGCAATCGTCCGGTGCATCATTCTGTGGAGATCAATTCTGTGATCTAGATTCATAGAGTGTCTCTAGAAAGTTTTCTGAGAATAGAATTTCTTTAAATATCCCCTAGACTTGAGCTATTAGAACTGATCCAGTACAAGTTTTTCCACAGGTTACAGTCAGTTAGATTGGTGGAAATTTAGTAATTGATGGCATACTGAAATTTTTTCTTTAACAGGAAGGTAATTTTGGGGTTTTGATAGCTTGTTAACAAAAAAAATTTTCAGGTTATTGTTCAGACTTGACGCTAGTCTGAGTTTGGGTTTTTGGGACATCGGTTATAGGAGGAATACTTCCTATTACATAACAGGTTGTTCCTTCTCTTTTCCTTTTCTGTCATTTCTCTGTATTTGTGAACTTACAGCAGTTTACAGGCAAGATGGCGGATATGGCCAAGTTACGAGCTGCCTGGCGCGACGCTGCCCAGGACATGGGAATGGATAAAGAGGAGACGAAAGCCTACATGATCAGAGAAAATGATAGGCATAATCAACGGGAAATTGAGGAAAGGCAAAGGATAGCCGCTGCCGAAGCAGCGAAGGAGGAAAGGATAGCCGCCGCAGAAGCAGCGAAAGAGGAGAGGGCAGCCGCCGCAGAGATGGAACTTCGGAAATTGGAAGCAGCAGAGAAGGAAGCAGAGAGACAAGCAGCAGAGAAGGCAGCGGAGAGACAGCACGAACTTGCCCTGCGTTCTCTGGAACTACAGTACCGATCCTCAGAGGGCAGTTCAGCTAATGGAGATTCTCCTGGAGCAGGAGCAGCAGACACCTCAGGAAACGGAGGGGCCCGGATGGCAGCCATGAGCTTCCCATTTGACTCGTTCCCTAATGGGAATGAAAAGATTGATGTGTTCTTGGAGAAATTTCAAAGAATGGCAAAGGCATACGGGTTGGATGAGAGTCTTTGGTGTCTGAAATTATCACAATCACTCAAAGGTCATGCGTATGAAGTTTACAACAAGCTGCTCATAGATGATCAGAACAACTTTGAGGCACTGCGAAACGCTTTATTACAAAGGTTTCAGTGGACACCCCGGAAATGCCAAACCATGTTCAGGGAGAGCAGGCCGGAGAAGGGCGAGAGTTTCGCACAATTTGCCGAGCGGGTGAGAAATTACTTAACCCGGTGGAGGGAACTGTCAGGACTGGCGAAAACTTTTGAAGGGTTGGAGGAGTTAGTTCTGTGTGAGCAGATAAAGGCAAACATGTCCCCCGACTTGAGGCGGTATCTGGCGGAGCAGGGCGCCCAGCAACTCGATCAGATTATCGTGTTCGCGGAAAGGTACAAGACAACACAGGCCGAAGTACTGGGACAAAAACGGAAAAACCCAGACCTGCCAGCTGCAGACAAAGAAGCTTCATCATCGCAGCCGGCTACTTCACCAGTTCATCAGCAACCAGGGTCTTCTCGCAAGGAGCCTCATTCTGGTTATAACTTGCGCCCCCAGCAGCATAACAGAGCACCGACAACAACCTCTCAGGAACCCGCTAGGAACAGGGGAGATAATGAGAGGTATTGTCAGAATTGTAGAACCACTTCCCACTGGACATCCCGGTGCATGAACAAACCCCCAGCTCATCATGCAGCTTGTTTAAGACCGGTGAGATGGACTAAAGGGAATAAGTGGGAACCGGTCAAGGCAGAGAATTTGTTCTCTAACAGTGGACCAGTTGTAGTGAACGGAACGACAACTACTTGTTTGTTTGACAGCGGGCTTACTTACCCCAGTATTGTCGCTCGTCATTTGGTGAAACCAGGGCAATGGACAGGAGAAATAGTTGAGATTGGTGGAATTTTGAGAAGAGGGATCTCACAGCGTCTGCCTGTAGCCAATATTGAGGTGAAATGCAAGTTTGTGTCTGGCACCATTAAGGCAGCTGTGATGGCACAGCCAGCACATGATTTCATCCTGGGAAGCCCATACTTAGTTTTGGGAAACCCCACCACACCGATCCTTGCTACTGCAAGGGGGCCTACTGCAGGCCAGAGAAGTGAAAGGGGAAAGCCCCAAATTCACGGAGCCCCACGGGAGCTCAAACATCCTTGTCTTGCTATGAGGAGGAGAGACGCCTCTAAAGACAGTGGAATGTTATCTACAGAGGCGTATTCGCCTGTCAGCCCTGTTCAGCCTAAAGGTCAAACAGTGGTGAAGCCTCTTACTTCGGAAGTATCTTCTTTGTTGTCGGGAATTAGGCCCCCGATGGTATTACATCTCTCCAGGGAGGAAAATACTGACAAGAAGAAACATGTGCACGGTTCTTCAGTCAACCGCAAACAGTTACGCCCTGTTACGGCGATGTCTGGCCAAGCCAGTCAGACTGTTTCAAAACACTGGGAGGTCGCACCATCTGGTAATCATTATTTACCACGCGCCGCCAGAAAAATTCGTGGGCGAAGGAAACACATGAGAGGGAGGAGGAAGGGCGACCAGTCAGGTTGCAGTCGCCAGGAGGAAATCACCAGGCGTGACCCTCACGATCCAGGGCTTGCCAAGATTCTCAAGGATATGGAGATGGGCCTGTATGATAATGCTAATTATGACAGTGATTAGATCGGGATGTAGATCTAGATACGGACCAGTATGAATTCCAGAGATTTCAGTGATTGAGCACGGATTCCCGTACTTGAAAGGGGGAACTTATGTGATGCTACACTGTAATTCTGTCTTTTAACAGGCCCGATTCTGTGATTCTGTTTTGAGTTTCACCATTGCTCTTCTCTTTTGTAATTATATGGGGTTTGCCTTGGTTCTTCCCATGTGAATATATCGTGTTTGGTATTTTTGAGTAGTAATTTTAATGGGTTCGTTTTACAACGGTAGATTTATTTTTCACTCGGCCAGTTTTACTTTCTTATGATTTTTCGCGATTCCCGTAGATTTCATTGTTTACGAAAACCGATATTTTCGGGCACTCCTGTATGACACGTCAGAAACACGCGGCCGTCAGGTAACGTGACGCAATTTTAAGCACGCGGGATTTTGCGTAGGTTGATAGTATTGATTTTTTTCTAGCGCTCCCATTGGTCCGAGTGAAAACTTAGGATAGACGTGGGAGGAATTCGCGTGGGTGGTTTCTCTTGTATATAATGAGAGAGGAAACTGCGGGCAATTGTCTCTGAAGAAATAATTGCCTGGCCGGACGACTACGTATTTTATCGTCTCCATTTTTGCGGGCACCCGTGTGTTACCGGGGCCCGAAAGGGGAGCAAAGAATAGTAACACTGCACCCTACCACGCATGTCGTAAAAAGCGACTAAGGAGGGTATGGGCATGGGGCTGTTTACCCCATCCCGTAAAAACTTCGCACAGTGGGCTGATCACCTGCTTGCCAACCAACCTGATTACGGAAACAATGATAGATTGTTTGGTCTGTTTTTGTTCCACAAAGACGCCACTAGGCGTGGTGGAAACAGCGATAGATTGATCAATTTGTTGTTGCCCTAAGACGCCACTAGGCGTACTGGCCACATACTGCTTTGCCGGTTGATGGCTAAGGATGGAAGAAGAGAAGATTTTTGCGGGGAAAAACCGCGATATATTTGGTATGTACCTATTTTATTAATCGTTTTACTTATTAGTGGGGTTTTTGAGAAATCTCGGCCCGTAAGTTAAGTCAGTGGGAGACATTAACTTAAGGTTTAAACGGTAGCGCCATTAATTATTATCTTTGTAGAACGATGTAAACGTAAAAAGTGTGCATAAGTCTTTTTATGATTTTTTGGTAGTAGATCGGAGAGTGTGAAGTTATGAGAGACACGTGTGCTCCTAATGGTAGAATATTGGGAAACCCCCATTTATTCCTGTATATTTTCTAATGTAAATTTATGGGGAAATCCCTGGTGTGTTCGTTAATTTTTCTGAGCCTTAAAAATGTGAGAAATATTGTCGGAGGGTTCAGATTTACGTTGTAAATGAATTATACTGCTTAGGGGAGGAAACTATTCCTATAGCGAGATTTAATTTAAATAGGAGTAAGCCGGGGAAACTCCTGTGTTAATGGGTAAAAGGATTTCCCTATTTTTGTCAAGTTTGAACACGTGATCGGCCATGCGTAACGGCCATGTAACGTGTCAGACGGTGTCGGGAGGTTTTGTTTATTTTACCTGGCAGATTTTAGTAGAAGGAGGGGGGATGAAGAGGCCACGTGGGATAGTGGTATTTTATGTATTGTGTGAAGAACGAGAGAAGGAGTGTGATTTTAGTGCCACGTGGGATAGTATTATGTATTGTTGTGAAGAACGAGAGAAAGGGGAGAAGGAGTGAGATTGACGAGACACGTGTATAGAATTATTTTATGTATCGTATATGTTAGAGATAAGCGATTTTAGAGAAGGGTGTACATTAGACGCTGTTTCTTTTAATTTCAGTGAGTCTCGGCGAAACAGTGGGGAGCATAATTTTGTCAAATAAAATTATCCACGGCAAAAGACATCTCAGGGTCAGAGTACTCGAGTATCGTCAGGAGCAAAAGAAAATTACCCTATGGTCTCTGGCAGTGAAGCCCCTATGCTTCAGCTGGACCGAGGTTTATTTATCAGACAGCCGAGAGCATCGCTATTATAGTCTCTAGCAACGGCAGGTGGCCGTGAGACTGGTTTCAATTGCGTACAGCCGGAAATCAAGGCTGTGGGGGTTTTTTTTTCTTCCTCTAACTCCGGAGCGGGTTAAAAGAGGGAAGCTATTCAGCCGCAGAGAAGATTTGTCTACAGTTAATCAAGTCCCTCATGCTTGATATCCGAACATCGTCATCACCAAATTCAGGAACAGGTGACAGGGTTACCATACCTGGGTCCTGATAGTAGAGAAGAGAGTAGCGGAGATGCCGCGTCATCAGTCCTCGAGTGTTAGAGAGACACTGAGACCACGAGAGAGACGGAGGGAGAAAATAGACAGGACCAGTAGGGTCTGTTCAGTATCCATTGGACGGATAGACATTGAGTCTGCGTTCGAAAAACCAAGTCTATTATTTTAGCATTTCTTGTGGTGTAGTTATCGGCGCATATCGCCTAACAAGTAGAAAGCTGTGTAGCGTTTCGTTGAGGAGGAAGTCACCAGGACTAAGACAGTAGAAATTTATTAGTGTTAGAGAGTGGAGGCTATAGTTGACAGCCCCACCAAATTAGATTTGGTTTAAATCACTAACCATTTTTATTGTTCCTCAGCAGGGTGACAGGAAGAGTGAATGTGATTGAGGTTTTTTTTTTTTTGTCTCTCGTGTCTCTCAATTTAATTGTTACTTTGGTTTTTCCAGGCCGTGCAACAGTGCACGCTATCGACTGACTTGATGACGTATGATGCCATTTTATGTTTTTCTTGTATGTAAATAAATATATACATATATTATTTACTGGATCAGCTTCTATTCTTTACTATACTTACTCTATGTTGTCTGTATAGTGGTGTTTGTGGTCGTATTTATACACCTTATCTCCTTGTATTTAAAGGAAGTCAGAGGAGGGCGAGACTATAGCCAGTCTAAAGTCACGAAGCGGCAAGGGGAGATTCAAATCCTGGTTCTATCCCTTGAGCCAATAGTCGCGTCTGTCCACAGGCATGTCATTTTCCATCTAAATTCTATTTTCTCAGACTTTCTCATACTAGGGTCTTGCTTTCATTCAGGCACACTCTATAAACTTAAAACCACTTCGTGACAGTACTCTCCCAAAAATAACACTCAACGAAGAAAAGTCAGTGAATTGTGCAACACAAAGAGAGTAACAGTGATATATGAATAAAATGTAAGTTTTTGATTGTAGAACCCAGTTTCATTCCGGAAATGGATTTAACTCATCATTTTGTTAAAAATAACCTTAAAATGTTTTTGATTGTTTTTTCAAGACAAAATTTTAATTTAAAGTATTGCAGACTTATTGTTGGAGCTACTTACTGGAAAGGAAACGGTTTATTGGAGCATAGATACCATGATTTCCAATGATCCCAACGCATTGATTTCCCAACCGAGTTCCTTAACGAGCCGTGCCCATCAGGAATGCCACCGCATTTGCTGAAATTAAAGGATGCTGCATGTATCTGAACACAAAAAATGGACTATTGAATGGCACGCATTTAGTCATAAAAGTCTTGCATCGGAATTCCATTGATGCAGAAATTATCACTGGCAGTAATAAGGGAGAACGAGTCTTAATTCCTCGCATTGACTTAGAACCGAGCGAGCGCAGTTTGCCATTTAGGATGCAACGTCGTCAATTCCCAGTGATTTTAGCATTTGCAATGACAATCAAAAAAGGCGCAAGGACAATCTTTTGTCATGTAGGAGTTTTCCTTCCTGAACCTGTTTTCGGACACTGCCAGCTCTATGTCACCCTCACCCGAGGAACAAATCATGAAAATTTGAAAGTTTTTGTTAAAAATACTTTTAATCAGCGAACATTCTTTGGAACAAATCCACGCACATTCACAAAAAATTTTATCATCAAATAACTTTTATATTGAATAAAAAAATATTTTAAAAAATATATTACAGTGTTTGATTTACTTCCGTCATTATTGACGGGTTATTGCTAGTAGAACATAATATCGAAAAATAGTAACAAATTATTCCAAATTTTACATAGTTTCAAGTACATTAAATATTTGATAAGAAAACAGAAATTTAATGCGATGACAGTTTTATCTTGCAGCAGAAAGTACATTGCCAAATCTGACGTTGACCGATGAATAAATAAGCGAGGTGTAAGAAAGTTAGTAATATAAAACAAGGTTCTGAGAAATTATGGTTTTGTTCAAAGTAAAATTTTTTATTACAACATTTTCACAGCCAAAATGCACCCTTACAGAATGTGCTGTGCCTATTGACTATGACTTACAGTAGAACCTCAATAATCCTGGCTAGTTGAGAAAATAAATATTGTCCTTATGTTATAAATGGCTAGCTGAGACCAGGGGCATTTCTGATTTGTTAGATTTTTTGTTGTATTAAAAATACTGTTCAGGAAACTGAAAAAAAGATTCTGTGATAAGAAAAAACTGAGTTGCACGTTGTACTATTATTTATAGGTAACAGGACCAATGGAAATTTCAAAAGCATCATTTTGAACTTTGCTTCTTTGTTGCCAGGGCTCTCAATTTTGTCAGTAAGAGTTGTTGATTTAGACAACATTCATTCTGTTGCTTTATGAATCCATCACAGTTTCTATCATGGAAAAAGCTCAGCGTGCATAGACCCATCACCTGAATCAAGTTTTGATGCCACCTTCAATGTTTTTTATTTGTTTTAATATATGTTAAGGTTGACTTTCCAATGTCGTACAGTTTGGCTAATGACAACCCATGTTTTCTTTCTAAAAGTATGCTTAAAATCTCAGTCTTTGATTCAGTTGTTTAAAATTTCTGCTTCCTTTTAGAAAAATAAGATGCCATAGCTACATTGCAGTAAACGTTAAACTGTGCAAACACTTCAGGGTGATTAAAAGTCACTACCTATTTTTAAATATATATTTCTTCAAACTTGTCCGGTTAATTTACATAAAACAAGTCAAAATAAAAAACAAGAGACTGCTATTTTAATATATAAATTGAGATGTCACATTAACATTGCAGCTTTGTGTGGCAACTAGCCTGCTCAATGCATGACGTTATACCTGGCAACAATTTTTGACGTCCATTGTAATGTCCTTTTAGATTTTACTTTTTTTTAATTTTTGCATCTGGAAATAAAAAAAGTAAAACAATTAGTGACATGGCAGTTATCGCCCCTTGTTTTGACATTTGTTTTATAGATACAAGTGAGAATATGAACATTTGAATATAGGTAGTGACTTTTCAGTGCCCTGTAGACAATCACACTCGCACTAAGCAAACTGATGAACTGACAGGATGAATGTCATCATTATCATGTAAAATGTCCTCTCATCGCAGCCTGCCTGAAAGACTCTCGATCTCTAGCCAGCCTTCCCACCTCCTCCATTGTCGTATTCAAGGTGTCTTCAATGTCCTGTGTCCACCGTCATCTTGGTCGGCCCCTGCCTCACCTTCCAGGTACCATACCCTCCATCACTGCTCTTTCTAAACCACCATGACGTTTAATGTGGCCAAAGTATTTGGATGAATGTGAGAGTTAAAAATTGACACTCTTTAGCACCTGCAACTCTCTTGGATTATTGAAGTTCAGATTATTGAGGTTCTACTGTATTTAGATTCAGGGGATTCTAAATTCTCACAAATTAGTGTAATCCCAATATTTTATGATTTTCGTATTCAGTGCTGCACCTCTCATTAACAGACGGTGATTTACAAGGCTGAAATCTCTGAGATAAAATTATTTTAACAGCAGTTTTTTTTTTCTGTCTCTTCTAACCAGGATGTCTTACAAGACTTTGCCGCTACAATAGTTCAGGTGTCTGATAGTCCATTTGAACAAAGGTAAGCTGTATCCTCATGTAAGAAACTTGCTGCCTCTAAGGCTTCTCTAATCTTTGTCTCGACGTATTGATTAAACATCCTTTATATTTGTTAAACCACCATAGCATTTGTGCGCTGCATATTTCTCATGAAAACAAACAAGGAATAGGAGTACTCATGGTGCGTAGTGACCTTGAAAAGCCTGGAACAACCAAATGAGACTTCAAAGCCTGGAAAAACATGAAAAATGGCTAAAAACCTTGAATTTCCTGCGTGTGACCTGGGTGTTATAATTGAGATTCTGCGTTCAGTATGCTAGTGTGTCGAATGTGGTGCTTGTGGCAAATGCTCTTAATGTATCGCACAGATAACGTGAAGAATGTCGTGGGGTGACAAGATGCATAAAACAGTTCATAAATCACTGAAGGAAGCTGCGGTGGATTGGGTCCACAGATAACAACATTTAATGTAGAATAGTAAAGTTGAATTCATGCCGTCATCATTAGTTACATACATGTTCAATAGATCATCTCCACAGTCTTGTCTCATCAATTCATATCTGGCCTCTATACTAGGGGTGCCTATGAAGGTTATCACCCAAGTAGTGTGGACCAGATAAATGAAGATACTTAAAATACTCCCATCGAAAATACTTCTCTATAACGCACTGAACTTGATGCATAAGTCCGGCATCTTCTTTAAATCAGTGGCGACCTTCGTAGTTACCTTAAGCCACGTAAAAATGATTAATCTTCCAATATCTCGGGAGCTACAACATCAACGTCGTTCTCTGACGGATTCTTTAGACGAAAGGCCCCGAAGCAACCGTTTTGCATAACTTAGTACAAAACGGATTATGTCATAATCACCTAGTGACGTAATAAATATATCGCGTTCACTTACAATAAAAAAACTGCATCATCATGATTAACCACAGAAAGATATTACCGCATAGATTAAACTGCTAATAGACTAAGTGTGGTTAACATGCAAAAATACAATATAAAACTCTTTAACAATTACTCCGGGCGAACGGTGAAAAAAAATCAAATAATTTGATTTTTTTTTTTTTTGTAATCACAACAATTGTGATGAAAAATCGCAATTAATTAATAAAGGGAATCGCGGGAAAAAAAAAACCCAACCAATGGCCAAATATGATTACATAAATATGTCAATGGTCGTAGCCTAAACAAAATGTAAGTTAAAAATTTAAAGCATATGTACTAAGAGAACTAAAGTTACCAAGTAAAAGAAAATCGTCAACAGTCAAGTAGAGAATAGAGTATAATGAAAGCATGCATTAAAATTGATAAACAAAACATTTCCTATTTCAAGTAAATAACTATGCAACTATTGTCAAATAGAGATGTGTGTATAATCTAAGTATCATGCAATGTATGGATAACTTATTAAGAATGCGAGTTAAAAACCAAAATATATGCAATGCGAATCAATCAGAATAATTAATGTTTATATAGGGAGAGGATGTGTGCGAAAGAAATAAACAGAAGAAATTTCCAAAGCAAAAAGGGAAATGACAAAAGGGAAGTAACTAGAAAAAGTTGAAGAGAAAAAAAAAACATGAGTTATCTATCTGAACTAGAGACAAAATGGAGCCAAGTGATTGCAAAGATAAATTAAACGAATGTGAGAAAAGTTGATTAACTCATTCATTCCAGAGTTATTTTGCACGCTGTGCCAGACTTTTTTTGTGGGCAGAATTTTATAGAGTGAAGTGTTCATCTTTCAGTCTAAATTTGTTTGTGAATTTTCCTTTGAACATGTACTTATTATATACCAAACTGTAGGGAAATGGATAGAGAATTCAAATATATAATGTCTGTGGTAGTATTAACACAAGTATGTTCGGTATAATTTAATCATTTTGCATGTAAAATTGAAAAACGCTAAAAAGTTGACTGTAGAATACGATCTTACCAAAGACAAATTACTGTCGTAGACAATAAAACTTTCTTTTTAGTCTTCACACGTCAAGTTAATCCATATACAAAGTAAAAAAAACATGCTTATGGCCAAAATTAGTACATTTAGTGTTATTCGCACCAGTTTTTCCGTGGTTCTTTGTAAGAAATAAATAAACTATGCAATCGTGCATTACGTAATTTTCAAACAAATAAATAAGAATAACGTCATATAAATACTTTTTTACTCTTGTTTAATGTTTTAATAGTATCCCTAGCTTCATCTTCTACCAAGAACTAGTGATTAGATATTACGGTAGGTCTAGTTTTGTTGCTTTTTGATCGGCCAGAATATGACTACGCCCACTCATCAACTAAATCTAGTGTGTCTAGCTTTTCTGCATATATTCCGTATTTTGACAACAAACTGTGACTACCAAACAATCATCATCAATGTCAGCAATGTTTCAAAGTAGTTTGACACAATTATTTGCTTAGGAGACTTAGAAAATGTAAATATAAAGCGTGACATATTTCTCTAGCAAAAACAACGAAAAAGTAAACACGCGAATCTTCACAAAAATTGTTATAATAACATCAAAACACGCACATGTGCTGATTAACTAAAGTCAAATTAGTTGTTTAAATAGTAGCGGAAGTCATTCTACGAGTTTTAATATATGAACTGCATTAAGCGGACAATTTTTAGGGTTTATTCGTGATAAACTAAAAACCACGCCCTGAGCGTTGCTGTGGCACGGCGTGTTGAATTTCGCAACGCTCAGAGCGTTGGTCTGGAGTCAAAGAGTTAATTAATATAACCTAATGATAATACTAAGCTTAAATAACATACTAATAAATTAAAGTTCCAAGCATGAATAAAAACAAACAATCAATATCATAACACAGGTTCATAAGATATCGTGCAGTCTAATAACATCTGTATCCAGGGAAATTCCACTGTAAGATGATGAGCATCATAAAGTTACTATCAAGAAACATCCAATGTTATTTGTACGAAAGTCAATACTGTTAAAGAAATTCATAGTGTGCAAAGTGCTTATTTAACACAGTCGAATCCTGACAAGTAATTGGAGTATATGGAAGGTGTACATATAAGGCAGTTCAGTCAAAGCTCGATCAGCCAGTGCAGGTAGATTGCACCAAATCAGGCAGCGAATATTCATGGATAGAAACAAACCAATGTCCATCAAAGTTAGAATCATGCACCACTGTTGGGTACAAACGTGAGTTAACAGTAATTTTGGTGTTGATAACGTGAATGTCGTGGGTTCGATCCCCACACTGACCACCATGTTCTCTTTGTTACAATTGAGATTCTGCGTTCAGTATGCTAGCGTGTCGAAGGTGGTGCTTGTGGCAGATGCTGTTAATGTATCATGCAGATAACGTGAAGAATGTCGTGGGGTGACAAGATGCATAAAACAGTTCATAAATCACTGAAGGAAGCTGCAGTGGATTGGGTCCACAGATAACAACATTTAATGTAGAATAGTAAAGTTGAATTCATGGCATCATCATTAGTTACATACATGTTCAATAGATCATCTCCACAGTGGGGCAAAGTCTTTTACAGACAGGGGGTATGATGTGCTGGTGTTGTGGGTAGTGGGTTTCCCCCCTTGCTTCACCCTAGGCCTAGTGAATTCTTGTTCATGAAAGGAGCGACCATTGCGGTGTTAGTCTCTTGGCCTAGCAAAACCTCTCATACCCCAAGATCGTTGTGCGTGGTGAAGAGCCACACCCTCCTTGAGGTAGTCCTGGTAACTGAGGGTGCGAATCCTCAGGCTAAACACAACGGATCTAGAGGAGCAAACCTCGATAATAAAACCGGTGCACTACACCGTACACGCCCTCTGTGGGTGGGAAGGAGCCAGATGGATACTGAACAAGTCTTGGGAGTGGGAACGAGTGTGGACTGCTCCCTGAAGATCGGAACCCATCGTACAGGCACAGAGACTCAGGACGTGACGATCCTATTGCCTTCAACTCTTGGTCACATGCCTAGAGCCTCGGAGAACTCGGCGTAACCAGCAGGCAATTTGGTGGCGGGGAAAGAGCACTGTGAGCCCTGCCTTGGCTACGTATCACAAGGAGACGCAGAAACACCCCCTTTATCTCCCCCAGAGCTGGCACAGTACACTTCTGGCTTCTACCCGGGGCGGTAGGAAATCCACAGGCACCCCACAGACCCCAGCATCACAATGCCATGAAGATGACAAAGTTGGAATTTACTAACTCAAACCTGGCAGAGCAAGTCCTCCATCAGATGCGGCCGATGCTGGGCCCACTGGCGCGTGGACACGTCCCGATCCCCATCGAGACTTGCCCGGGGAGCCCACCCCGGCTCAAAAAAGCAGAGAAGGCCACTCTCCAAACCTCCGATGTCTTGCGGGCAGTGTTAGGATGTGCAAGAACATGGACAGGAAGACTCCACAACTTCCCCACTGAAGACACACCCACGGCGACCGTTGCCTCAATTGGCTGTGTGTGGTGTACCCGGAAACGGGGCCTCCCAGTACTGAGGCACAGTTAAGTCCCCGATGTCACTTATCGGTGCAGAGTTGAGAGAGATGGCTGAGCATCACAATCCCCCCTGTGTTGCAGCATGATGAGAACCCAGCATTGCACACTGAGCTTGGGGGGATCACTTGGGCACCAGACTTAATACTGGCTCTTGACTGGATGGCCGCATGCAGGAGATTTCTACAATGGAGGGTTGGCAGGTGGTGGGTATCTGGAAGTGGCTCTGTGCAGGACGTGAGGATTCCTTGGGAGAGCCCAGAACCAGAGCACAGCATTGTGCAAGCTCTGCATAGTTGGAGAGCCCCCTGGATGACAGGGAATGCACAGTGTGCTACCCCACCTATCCCCAACTGCTAACTTAGAACCAGAAGTGGGGTCCTCTGTATGCGTGCCAGGCCAGGATAAAATGCCTGGGAAAGAGACTGGAGCTCAGAACTCCCTAACTCAAAGTTGCAGGATGGCAGATAAGCCATGGGAAAGACAGGGCTATTTTGAAGATAACGCAACCATATTTTCACCATATGAGCTCGGACGCCGCCTCGGTAAACAAGGTCCGCGCAGAGCAGTGACACCCCCAGGCTGCTTGCGAATAATCTACTACTGGGAACATAAACAGATTAGGGATGAGCCCACTCTCCCGTTGAACAGGTGCTAAAGTCGTAGATACTGGGCCAGAAGGCGCACCGGAAACCACAGTATCACGCAACTCGCTTTTTTTTTTTTTTTTTCTATGGAGAGTACACCGTCAAATAAATCTCGTACTGGTGCTCGCCCTGTGGAGCTCCACCAGGCAGGTGCAGTGCCGGGCTCTGAGCCTCGACAGAGCCTACCCTCAGCTACTGGAGGACCCTCTAGACCGTCTTGTGGAGTCAGCAGACGGCGGAGGAGAACTACTGACCAAAACAAAACAGAAAAAGAGAAACCCAGAGTGCCACTTGTCATGATGCACTGGAATGCAGAGGGAGTGAACAGCAAGCAGGCTGGATACAGCAAAAAGACAGAGCTGGAAAACATCTTATATGAGAAGCAAGTCAGTGTTTGCTGTATCCAAGAGACTCACTTGAAAGCAGATCAAACCTTTAAAATAAGGGGATATCAATGCTTCAGATCCGACAGAAAAGATAGACGAAAAGGAGGAGTACTTACTCTTGTAAGGAATAACATTCCTGCACACGAAAGGAAAACCTACATGGATGGAGCAGAATATCAGCTGTTGCAGATAAAGGTAGACAAGATGGAAATAGAACTCCTGAACTATTACTGTCCGAACAACAAACCCCTGAGTCTCAGCTCTATACAGGTACCAGCCACCAACTTTATAGCAGTTGGAGACTTTAATAGCCACTCCCAGAGCTGGGGCTATAACCATCTGGATCACAGAGGTGAAGAGGTTGAAACTTGGCAAGATGATCACTCCCTAATCCTAGTCAATAATGCCACAGATACTCCTACCTTCTACTCCAGAGGATGGCACACAACTTCAACACCAGATCTTGCCTTCTCCACACAGATATAGCTGGATCTATTAGTAGAGAAGTAGGAGACCAACTAGGGGGAAGCGACCATCGCCCAATCTTTCTTACTGTCCAGAGTGCAACTCTCAGTACAGGCCCAGCCATTACAAGATGGAACTACAAAAAAGCCAACTGGGGTTTATTCAGGCATCAGGTGAACACACTGCTGTCTACCCTCAAGGTACAGAACAGAGACATTAATGAAGTGGTAAAAGACTTCAACAGATGCATACTACAAGCTGCAAAAGAAACCATTCCCAAAGGATGCCGGCGTAACTACATACCATACTGGTCCAGCACACTCCAAGAACGTCAGGAAGCTATGGACAGGGCTAGAAAGGATGCAGAGTCTCAGCCTTCACTTGAAACTCACAACAAATGGAAAAAGGCTGTAGCAGAGTTTCAGAGAACAAAGCTAGAAGAAAAACGGAAAAGCTGGAGAACTAAAACGGCATCGCTGAACCTTGAGAAAGACGGCAGGAAACTTTGGACATTAGTCAAGTCTCTAAATGAAGAGCGTTCCTCACCTAGGCAGACTATCACATTGGATGAAGGTGGCAAACTTTTCAGAGGAAAACAAGCTGCAGACTTGTTTGCTAGAAGATACAGTTCAGAAAGCAACTTACCCATTAACATAGATCATCAGAGAGAGATAAGAAAAGAAATACTGGCAACCATGGGACAGACAGATACTCCTGCCCCAGTGAGGGAACCCATCACACTAGGAGAACTACAGAAGGCTATTTCCAAGCTTAAGTTTCAAAAGTCACCCGGCCCAGACAAAATCAGCAACGAAATGCTAGTAAATCTGAGCTCAGCAGCAAAGACAAAACTGCTTGAGATATTCAACCACAGCTGGTTGAAAGGAACGGTACCCCAAGTATGGAGAGAAGCCATCACAATACCCATACTAAAGAAAGGGAAATGTAAAACCGAGGCTGCAAGTTACCGGCCAATCAGTCTCACAAGCTGTTTTGGGAAGACTATGGAGCGAATAGTCAACCACAGATTGAAATGGTATTTAGAGTCTGAGCAGATCCTGGTGCCGGAACAAGCTGGATTTAGAGAATGCTACAGTATAGAAGCCCAACGGGCTGATCACCCGTTTGCCAGTCACTTTGATTATGGAAACAACAGCAAACGGATTGATTTGTCGTTGCCCTAAAGACGCCATTAGGCGTGATGGGAACAACGGCAGAGAAAATCTATTCGCTGTTGCCCTTAAGACGCCACTAGGCGTAATGGCCACTGACTGCTTTGCCGGTCGTTGGCTAGGGACGGAAGAAGAAGAAGAAGACAGTATAGAAGACCAAGTTACTTACTTGTCTCAAGCAATAGAAGATGCCTTCCAGGAGAAGAAAAAGGTCCTAACGATCTGGGTCGACTTCAAGCAGGCCTTTGACAAGGTGTGGAAAGATGGCCTCATTGCAAAACTTAGGAGAAGTGGAATCCAAGGCAACATGATGAAATGGATCCAGTCATACTTGCATAACAGGAGAACTAGAGTCACTCTTGACGGTCTGCAGAGCAGAAAAGTGTTGCTCCATCAGGGGGTACCTCAAGGAGGAGTAATTTCCCCAACACTCTTCCTTGTTTACATCAATGACCTGGTGAAAGATCTCCCTGCAGGAGTGAAAGCTGCCTTATATGCAGATGACCTAGTACTCTGGTGCGCTGATGAAAATTTCACCACAGCAAATTATAGAATGCAGCGGGCAGCAGACATGCTAGTGTCATGGGCAGAGAAATGGCTTATCACAATAAACACAGACAAAACCTCCACAACACTGTTCTCCCTCGCCCCCAAGGACAGATCAGCTAACATACACCTAGGGACAACCGTGATCAAGGAAGAAAGCTACCCCACCTATCTTGGGGTGACATTTGACCAAAGGCTTACATGGAATAAGCATATTGAAAATGCAGAAGGAAAGGCCCGAAGACGACTAGGCATACTCAGAAAATTAGCAGGTACCAACTGGGGAGCAAATGAACGAAATCTAAAGAAGATTTATAATGGAGTAATAAGACCACAACCAACGGGCTGATCACCCGTTTGCCAGTCACTTCGATTACGGAAACAACAGCAAATGGATTGATTTGCCGTTGCCCTAAAGACGCCAATAGGCGTGATGGGAAACAATGGCAAAGAAAACCTATCTGCTGTTGCCCTAAGATGCCACTAGGCGTAATGGCCACTGACTGCTTTGACGGTCGGTGGCTAAGGACGGAAGAAGAAGAAGAATAAGACCACACTTAGAGTTTAGCTCAGCAGCATGGTCATCAGCTGCTAACTCACATCTGCAGTCTTTGGACAAGGTGCAAAATCAAGCTCTCAGGCTCATTACAGGAGCCATGAAAACTACACCAATAACAGAGATGCAGAAGGTTGCTGGATTACAGACATTGTCCCATAGAAGAGACACAAAAACCACGATCCAGATGGAAAAGTACAACAGTATGCCAATGCACCCAATGAAGGCAAGACTAGATGATCTGGCATTGGGACGTCTAAAGCGTAGCAGCTTTGTGCATCGGGGGAAAAGACTTATAAGACAGCATCAAGAAGACCTATCCATGAAGACAACACCACTGAAGCCCACCCTATACCCTGTACCATGGGAGCAGGCCAGCAGTGCCCTCCAAATTAATACATCAGTCAGTGGTCTCACAAGTGGATGTGAGTATAATGATCTGCAAAAACGAACTGCTACATTGAGTATGATCCAAGAAAGCTATCCCGATCAATCATGGATACATGCCTATACAGATGGATCAGCAACTAATGCTGTTAGGAATGGAGGTGCCGGTATCTTTATCTCATATCCTGACAACCACTATGAGACTAGGCACATTCCCACTGGTAAATTCTGTTCCAACTATACAGCTGAGGTTCAAGCTCTAGAGCAAGCTGCAAATATGATTTATAACACCAACTCTGACTGCCACCAGGTAGTCATCCTCACAGATGCACTGTCTGTCCTGCAAGCTCTCAAGGGTGGTAAACTCCCGCATCTGAGAAATGAACTAAACAAGGTAGCTGCCAAAAAGAGAACCATACTTCAGTGGTTACCATCTCATTGTGGTGTACCCGGAAATGAAAAGGCAGATAAACTTGCAAAAAAGGGAGGAGAATGTGAACAAGAAGATAATGAAGTCACATACTTTGAGAAAAAGAGAGCTATCCAGACTATCAGAAGAGAACAGAACCAACCCAAAGACGACTATCACACTCTCGACCGGCAGGGACAGATAACTATTTTTTTTCGACTCAGGACAGGGCATAACAAACTGAATAAACACATGCACAAGCTACGATTGTCTGCTTCACCACTGTGCACATGTGGATTAAACGAACAAACTGCTGAGCATGTTCTACAGGACTGTCCTCTGTATGACCAGTTAAGAAAGATATACTGGCCCAATGACTCAACACTAAACTCAAAGCTATATGGAGTTAAAGAGGAACTTCAAACAACAGTCGAATTCATCATGAGAACTCGTCTGACGGTGTAATCATCAAAGATGCGATCGCAAGAAGAAGAAGAAGAAGAAGAATCTCCACAGTCTTGTCTCATCAATTCATATTTGGCCTCTATACTAGGGGTGCCTATGAAGGTTATCACCCAAGTAGTATGGACCAGATAAATGAAGATACTTAAAATACTCCCATCGAAAATACTTCTCTATAAAGCACGGAACTTGATGCTTAAGTCCGGCATCTTCTTTAAATCAGTGGCGACCTTCGTAGTTACCTTAAGCCATGTAAAAATGATTAATCTTCCAATATCTCGGAAGCTACAACATCAACGTCGTTCTCTGATGGATTCTTTAGACGAAAGGCCCCGAAGCAACCGTTTGCATAACTTAGTGCAAAACGGATTACGTCATAATCACCTAGTGACGTAATAAATATATCGTGTTCACTTACAATAAAAAACAGTGCAACATCATGATTAACCACAGAAAGGTATTACCGCTTAGATTAAACTGCTAATAGACTAAGTGTGGTTAACATGCAAAGTGCATTTTTTGGTTATTGGTGGCATTTCATATTAAACATTATCGGTTACCATAGATTTTTTACTTCCTTTTGTGCACTAAATCCACTTTGCGACGTTTTTGGTGGTTTCCGTTAATATTTGATTGCGCAAGTTTATTTTTAGTGGTAGCATCTGTTTGTTTTGATTGACACATTGCCACATTGAAAGGTGTGACCAGGGCATCTTGAAAGCTTGTTTCACTCTTCACGTAGGAAGATTTTAATTTAGAAAACATGCCTTGCTGTTGATTTCAACTCTGAGTGGCTAGAGATACCAGCTAATAAAACTTGGATATCGCACGGAAGAAATGAAAATTACGCAAGATGCTTTTTTTTTTTTTTAAATATATTTGGCGAACATGGGAGAAAGTGCTATAAATAGTTACGTCTACCTGACTCTGCTCATGAGTTAATGTAGGAAAAGGCAGCGAAGAAGGGAACTGGTCACCCCCACCTCGATGCTGGACCTAGAATAGTGAAGTCTCAAACACTTCGCTGCCCCACGGGCAGTATCTGCTATGGGACTACCTGTACTTTTAGAAATTGTGCCTGATTGTCTGTCTCTAGTGAAATTGTTGGAAATGCCAAGTTATAAACATTGGATATTGCCCACAAAATGGAACATAACACAATATGTAAATAAGAAGAAATCTGTTTGGTGAGCTTACGTGAATTCAGAAACTTGTTTCTGCTCTCGCTGTCAGCATTAAATCGTCATTTCGACCGAGATGCGTAATAAACTGGGTTTTTTTAAAATCTACCTAGCTTATAAGTACAGTTTAAATTAGTCATAATGAAGAACTATGTGTGACTGTTAATACGATGGCCATTGTTTTGATGTGGTTGTACATGAGGCTGGTAACTCATCATGTTAAACAAATTACCACAGAAACCACTGCTGCAGGAGCATGCAAATACTTGGTACAGGCTTCCTGTAAGGGTGGGACCAGCGTGGTGGCTCTGTGCCCCACAGGGAATGCAGAGAAAGATGATGATGATATATTTGGGCCTAATACGGGAAACATAGTTCTATCCTCAGTAAACAACTTCCTATTGCTGTAGCTTGTCTGACCTTTAACCCTTTGATTCCATAATTATTTTCTACCCTGTGCCGGAATTATTTTTTGCAGAATTCTAAACAGTGAAGTATGCCATCTTTTAGTGTAGTAAATTTTTTCTGTCATCGTGCACATATTATATACCAAACTGTAGGCAGTTGGTTAAAGAGTAATAATGTACAGTTATTATACTTTGTTACAATGAACACATTAAAACATGTTGCTTGTAAATTCTTCTTCATGCACTCTCAGACATCACCTTGAACATGTTCAAAGACAACAGCGATCAGCTTGAGGCTATTTTTATCTCCGTAGAGCTTTTCCAGGAATGGTACTGGTGATGGTTATATGTGCTTTATCTGTTCCTCCTATGTTGAGCGTCTTTGAACCAGATGTTCGGCAGTCATTCTCAGTTATTCTCACTGGTAGTTCGTATCTTTAGCTTGTTGAATAGGTGGTATCCAAATCTTTTGTGGCCCTTGCAGAGTCTGAAGTTACCTTTTATTCTCTTCTGCTGATCTGGTTATATGCATCATGTTGTTGGGTGGTCTGGATACTTTGCTTCCCATTTATTCCTGTATCTGCTTCTGATAAAACTCTTTGCTTCTTCAAAAGTTATACTTGTATCAAGGCTGAGGGTTTAGTTGTTGATATCCCACTTATGGATCTGCTCTCATCTTTGTTTTGGTTGATTCTACAAAGTTGCTTTGCTCGAGTCTTCCTCTTCCAAGACCATTTATTCTATGGTACATTGGGTGGTCTGGTAGTCATCTGAGTTTCTTTGCTTGTTTCTGGACCCTGCTATCTCTTCTATCCTCCATTGATTTGAGGTATGTAATCTTTTTGAGTTCTTTTATGGGTGTTGTTTTCATGCCTCTCGTTATAATTCACATTGCTTGGTTTTGGAGTCTATTAATTTTATCTAAGTTTGACTTACCCTAGGACTGATCTTTGTCGCCCTGTATATATAGCTTCTGTAGCACAATCTCATCTGCTCCCCAAGCTGTTCCAGCAAGTTTTTTCATGACTGCTTTTCTTTGCCTTGCCCTTTTCTGCTTTCTTTCAATCTGGTTTTTCCAAGTCAAACAACGATCAAAGGTAGTGCCTAGCTAGTTCGAATTTTCATCCAGGCATAAATTCTTCCCATTTAACATTGGTTTGGGGATCTGTGGTTTATTTGAGAGGGAGAACACTGTATCTTGTTTTCCCACCATTTATCTTCATTAGCCAAGCTCTGGCCCACTCCTCCAGTGGTGTCAGGGCTTGCTACATCCAAATGTTTGTCGCAGAGATATACTCTTCAGAGATTCGCAGGGCTTGATCATCTACAAATTTAGGCATTGTGTCTTCTTCTTGGGATATTGTCTGTTATGTCATTTATGTATGCAAGGAACAGTGTAGGCAACAAGACTCCCCCTTGGGGGACACCCTGCTCCAATATAAACTTCTACTAGTTTGTCCTTGTAGTTGTACTCTGGCGGTTCTATTCTCAAGGTAGTGACCAATCCATTGGTGCATTCTCCAAACACACTCCGCTTCTTTGCAGCTTGACTTTCAGTCCCTCTTTCGGGACCAGAAGACGCAGCAATAGAGACCGCAGTCAGCGACTCATAGCTTGACTGCCTGCATCAGGACCAGCGAACCAGAGCTGGTCAAGACCGTGCTCCACCTCCACGTGGTGGTCCTGGAAACAGTCTGCAGCAGTGCAGTCTGGCTGAGCGAGCACGGATCGCAATGGGAAGGCAAACCCGGTCCTAAAAAATGCCGTGCAGAAGTCGAATGTGTCGACCGAAAGGTGCAGATATCACAGCTACGGCGTAAACAGACACAACGCAACCACCGTCCTTTTCAGGGCGAACGAAGAAGAAGAAGAAGAAGTCCCTCTTTCCATACTTTATCAAATGCTTTCTTCAAAACCACCACCATATACTTTTTCTCTTGAAAGGCATTTTCATTTTCCTAAGCTACTACTGGACAAAAGTTAAGGGCCGCCATTCAGTTTAGACAAGGTTTATATAATTCTTCGTGAGCAGGGTCAATTTTCCAAATGTCCGGTGGCTTGAAATCTCTCAAGAAGTCTCTGAATGGTAGAGTGGGACACTGCTAAATGTCTTGCAACATGATGAACAGATTGAACATCCTGAATCCATGCCATGGCTCGACCACGGTCTACAGTGCTGAGACTTCTCCTTGGTGGCATGGCTAATGCAGTGATCATTTCGACCACTTGTCATACTGATTTATTGCATACCAAAGGTGAACACTCTTTACCGATGATCGTTTTCCACGTGCATTCAAATTCAACTCACTTTTTCACCTTTTGAACTAGTGGGGCGTGTTGCAAAAACCACGAGTTTTTGCAGCAACAATGGCAATTTTCACGTGCGGGTTAAAGTGACCCAGTTTTTGGACATTTAACAAAAATTTACCTAGTGCACACAGAAATGTATACACATTTCTCTGAGCTCAGTTTTAATGACATTTTCACTTGTCTTTACAGTTTGCCAATCAATTATATAAACCTGGTCTAAACTGAATGGTGGCCCTTAACTTTTGTCCAGTAGTATATATATATATATATATATATGATGTGATCCTCAGTAGATCTGTATTTGTCTAACTCCTGTTTTAATTTTAAAACATCAAGGTAATCCTTTTACAAAGTAATAAAACATTGAATATCGCCACACATGTGACATTTATTGTTATTCACACCATTTTTATTATGGTCCCTTATAAAAATCACAAAGTGTATACAATATTGCATTACGTCATTTTCAAGCAAATAAAATAAAATAACATCACATAAAAACTGTTTACACTTGTTTCAGGTTTTAACAGTATCCCTAGCTTCATCTTTTACCTATGGCTAGCCATTAGATTTAACTGTAGGTCTGTTGTTTTTTTGATGGGCCAGGCTAGAGCCAAGCCCACTCATCAACTAAATCTAATGTCTATAATTTCTGCACCGATCCCGCCATTTGACAGCTGTGACTTCCAGTCATTGTCAATAGTGTTTCTAAATGCATTTGATACAATTATTCGCTTAGGAGGCTTGAATTCGCAAATATTAATAATAATAATAATAATAAATTCTTTAAGCACCAAACACGGCGCATAAGGCAGAAACCAGTGCTCTCCAGGTTGTACGTTGTGACGCCACTCCTCTTAGCTCTTGCACATTGTTTAATCCCAACGTTCTTCCTTCTCTTATTATTGTTCTTCTGAGTGTTTCTTTTGGTCTTCCTTTTTTCCTCTTACCCTCAGGAACCCAAGTGAGTGCCTGCAATGGTATTCAGTTGTTTTGCATTCGTAGGACATGACCGATATATGACCATCGTCTTTTCCTTATATAGTTGGAGACATATTTCTGCCTAGAGCCTTCTCTTATTTGTCGATTAGTCTTGAATTCTTTCCAACTGATGTTCATGAGTTTTCTAAGACATTTTTTCTCGAATGTATTCAGCTTGTTCTCCAATGATTTTGTTATTTTCCAACTCTCACAGCCGTATGTTAACACTGAGATAACATTTGAATTAAACAGACGAAGCTTGGTATGTATATTCAATGATCGTAATTTCCAAATGTTAGATAATCTATTGAAGGCGCTAGCTGCCAAAGCAATTCTAGTATGAATTTCTCTTGTTGTGTCACCATCCTGAGTCATTTTACTGCCTAAATAATTGAAACTTTCAACTTTCTGTAGTTTTTCTCCGTTTAGGATGATATTAAAGGTCTCGTTAGAAAAGTTCATAACTTTAGTTTTAGAGGCATTTATTTGGAGACCTATTTTAACAGAAAGATGACACAAATTATTTACTGCTTCTTGGGATTTTCTGGGTGTTGAACTTAAGAATGCTAAATATTAAGCTTGACATATTTCTGTAGCAATAACAAAGAAAAAAGCAAGCACACAAATTTTCACTCAAATTGTAATAATAATATTAATTCATGTACATACGCTGCTTTAACTGCGCTCAGATTGGTTGTTTAGTTAGTAATGGAAGTTATCATATATGTTTTAAAACATGGACTTCATTAAAAACTGGTGAATTTTGGGATTTATTATTGATACACTAAAGCAACAATGCCCTCACCGTTGTTTCGGCACAGCCATCAAAACTGACCAATGGCCTGAGAGTTGTTCTGTAGTCAAAGAGTTAAGGGGCATGTTGCCGATAAGATAATGGCATCTGTAGAATTCATTATGTACAGTTGTGGTGAAGTGGGATGTTATAAATATTTATAGGGGACTTAGTGTACTGACTGAGATCAGCTGTGAAGGTATCTATATCTATTAAGAGTAGTGTATTATAGATAACCTTACTTGCTACCACATATCTCTATATCTCAGTCAGAATTATTCTGGAATAGTGTGATGCTACGTTATGTGTCTAGGGTATGTGTATGATGAAGTGTAAGTCACAACAACAGACAGATAAACAATTTAATTTAATCCACTACTCTTAACAACACTGTGACACTCACATACATATAACACTCTATGAGAATATCTTAAAGAAGTCAATCGTAACTTTTCAAATAACAATATGTATTCATTACTGGCATGAATGAATATGTGTCCTGATTCAACTACAAGGGAACCAGGAATCACAATCAATTTAAATTACAAGTTATGTACAGAATGTATTTAATATGAATATTGTAGTGACATATATTATTACAAATATTCTATGTGTGTCAGTTGTGTAGTAGTAAAATGAGGTAATACTGGTTTTGTTTTGTTCAAGCTCTGTTGGTATTTGTCATCATGACTTCAATAGTTTGTCTTTATGGACTAGTATTGGAGATGTTCACAGTTCCTGATTTTAAGACAAGTAAATTCCCCTCTTAATGTTAATTTTATAAAGTCATTTCAAGATGAGGGGACATAATGTTGAGCTCAGCTGGCCAAGTTAGCTTATCTGGCGTGATGGCGGCAGGAAAGGACTCCTCTGCTCGAATTCTCCTCTGGGCTCTGGAGACACCTCACTGATAGCTAAAAGGACCAAGGAGTATGCTGTCCGACACTGGATTCAGCAAAGCTCTGACCAGGTGCTGCTCAGTACCATCAAGACCACTGTCCCTGAAATCAAGAAGGATGTACCTTCTACTTCATAACTAACTTAAACTCTCTTGTTACACTGATCACAACACAGCACAAACATTGAGTTCAGAGCATTAGGCCAACTGTCAGCTTCATTTGAAATACTTTATTCCAGTATTACCCTTCTTAATGGTTACTACGCCTCTGCAATTCCAGCATTATTTCTTTCTATTCAATCATCCAGGTGTCAGTGTACTGTTTGGCCATTCCATGCCGTTTTACTTCTCTCCGACACCCTCTGTTCAGGCTGGAGCATTACAGGCTTTACCTCACGTTGGCCACTGAACTACACATATATATACAGGCATAAATCAACAATTCACATTCAATTTTCATTAAAAGATATTGAATGGTTCAAGCTTACCACAATTCATACGAATAAACACAGATACGTTGATTAGCAATGAATTCTGGCACAAACTGGCACAAATTCCCATCTGCTTATCTTCCAGGCTTTTATTTAGCCAAATATAAGCTGGCTTCAACGCACTGATGCTTTATCAATCTTATTTAAACAAGTGGTTTCGAACTAACGCTCCCAAGTGTGTATATCAGCGAGTCTGACCAATGATCCCCGTTTCGACAAGTGTTTGAAAAAATGTTACCTTTCCCCGTTTCCCCTAACAACCAAGATAGTATTTATAGCCCGACCAATCGTGGTTAGGCTTTCATTTGTTGCGCTCCAATCAATTTGGAGTTTACATGGTAGGCTATTTCTGTAACGTAAATTTTTTTCAAACACGTTATAAAAAAAATCTTATGAGCAGAAATGATTTTAGGCTGTCAGGCACCCCCAATATTTTATTCTGGGTATAATTTATTAATTCCTGGACTATTTGCGTAACGTTTTACATATTATTTGTCAGCAAGCCCTAAGGAACCCAAAAATACAAATTTAAAGGAGCTACGTGGCTGCATTCAAAATATGCAATTTCTTCTACCTCCTGTTTCGAAGATGTGCTGTCTGGGTACTGTTATGTTTTCAACCGTAAACCCATCTAATGTTATCTTTTCTAATAAGAGTTTTTTTATGATTTATAAACCTAACTCTGGGAAAGGGTAGTGTATTTTATCACTGTCCGTCTGAAAAAAAGTTAGTGCTTGTAGTCTTACACGCGTGATGGCAGCATTTGTGTATCGCGCGAAGCGTGTTGCATGCGTTCCTGATTTTCAGCCCTCCCCTCTCTCTTTATCCTTTTGTCCATCTGTTCGTTCGTTTTGGTAACGTAATATAATTAATGTTAGGATTAATTTAGGTCATTACGCAGTACGTCTCAATGTTTTTCTTAGAAATGCAGCACACGTTTCATTGAAGAAGGCGGGTAATAATACAGTAAGCTTTTATATCAACGTGAAAGCGTTACAATTAGCAGACGAAGCAGAAAACAAGGGGGATTTCGAGTACATTCTTTGTGACAGCACTGTTATTTTTCCATTGCTCTTTTCTTTATTAATTTTATTTGTTAGGCTTCATATTTACCTAATAATTTATATATGTGGATTAGAATATTTCATGACACCTCCCCTCTTAAAACAGACATTATATGTCAGTCCTTTATTCTATATACACATAGAGAAATTTATTATTATTGCTGGTGTTTACGGTGATTCTCATCACACGGATGGCGGCTTAAAAAATCCGCTCCCAAATTGGTTTTTCCAGATATATACTCAATGCTAAAATTATATGGAGCCAGAAGTAAAGACCATCGGAGTAACCTAGAGTTCTCATGCTTAGCCTGTGCTAGAAACGATAAAGGTTTGTGATCTGTTTGCAACTTAAAAGCCTTCCCATATAGATAAATATTGAATTTCTTTATTGCCCATATTACTGCAAGACATTCTTTTTCGCTAGTTGAGTAGTTGATTTCAGCTTTATTCAACTTTCTGCTAGCATATGCCACTGGGCTTAATTCCCCATCCAATGCATCTGATTTCTGTAGTAGAGTTGCACCTAACCCAATATTACTTGCATCCGTCCTTACTATGAATTCTTGACTTAAGTCAGGTAATTTCAAAATGGGTTTACTTGTGAGCTTTTCCTTCAATTCTTGGTAAGTCATTTCACATTGTGGTGTCCATGTAATGCGATCTGGATGTCCTTTACGTGTCAATTCCGTTAAAGGTGCACATATGGAATTAAAGTTTTTGATATACTTCTGGTAGAAACCACATAAGGAGACAAAGGATCTCACGTCCTTCTTGGTTTGTGGTCTCGGGGCTTTCTGTAGTTTCTCTAAATTCTTTGGGTCAGGGGTCATGTTTCCCTGATAAACTGTGTGTCCCAAAAATTCCAATTCTTTACATCCAACGCAACATTTGGTTGGACGGGCTGTTAAATTTGCCTCCCTAAGTCGATCAAACAGCATGTTCAGAGAGTCAATGTGTTCCTCAAATGTTTCTGTTGCTATAAGGATATCATCCATAAAATTTGTTATACAGGGATTATTCAGAGGATCCAATAATTTTCTCATCATTCTAGAGAAGACACTAGGCGCATTCTTCAATCCAAATGGCAATCTATTAAACTCATAGTGTCCTTCTGAGGTACTAAAAGCTAGGTATGGTCTAACCTCAGGCTTTACTGGAATCTGATAGTATCCTTTACTCAGATCCACTTTTGAGAAATATTTAGCTTTATTTAGTCTGGCAAACAGCTGATTTGTATCCGGCAATGGATCCACCTGTCCTTCTGTAATAGCATTCAGTCTCCTGTAATCTATACAGAGTCTATGTTCTCCAGAGGGCTTCCTTAAGAGTACAACACCGGAACTATACGAAGACTCACTGTGCGAAATAATTCCTTCCTTCAACAGATAGTCTATCTCTTCCTTCAAAGCTTTTTCCTTAGCAAACGGAATCGAATATGGTTTCATACAGACAGGTGTGGAGTCTATGAGTTTCATATCATAGTCCAATAGGTTTGTATGCCCTGGTCGGTCTGTTAACACCTCTGCATGATTATTTAGAACCTGTTGCACTCTCTCTTTCTGCGTTTTCGTTAAATGTGTACTGATTTTCACCTGTGCTGCTGTCTCACAGGGGTGTAATGGATATTCAAATGATGAAAGTGGTTCCTTTTTCATCTCCATGGCGATGGACAAGGTCAACAAGTGTGTCTCTTCCTGATGTTCTCTTTCCAAATATTTCTTCAGGAGATTCACATGATAGATTTTTTCTTTCCCCTTCTTATCTATCTTATAATTTGTTCTAGACACCTTCTCTAGAACTGTATATGGACCCTGCCATCCAATTTGTAACTTATTCTGACTCCCGGGCAAAAGAAGCAGTACTTTCTCTCCCACAGCCAAATTTCTGTCTTTCGCCTTCCTGTTATAATAGGCAGCAGGTTTCTTCCTGGCTTGTTTCAAATTTTCATTGGCAAGTTTCCAGCCAGTTTTTAACCGAGTGGTCAGCTCATTCACATATTGGTATGAAGATGTAATGTTTTCCTCTGCCTTTTCATCAGTCCACGTTCTTAACAAAGCTTCAAGTGGACCTTTTATTGGCCTTCCAAACAATAATGTTGCCGGGGCCATACCGGTTGAACTATGGGGTACCTCCCGATAAGCAAAGAGGGCGGCGTGCAGGTACTGGTCCCATGTATCTGGTTTTTCGTGTGCCAACTTTCTCAGGATCGACATCAATGTGCCGTTAAATCTTTCCACTTGGCCGTTCCCTTGGGATGATACACACTACAATGGAAGTGTTTGGCCTGGAAGATCCTGAAAACTTCTTCAGTTAGTTTCCCCTTGAACTGAGAGCCATTATCAGTCAAGATTTGATTGGGAAAGCCTAACCTTGTGAAAATTGTGAGCAATGCCTCTGCCACATGTTTAGAATCAATCGATGACAGGGCTACTGCCTCTCCCCACATAGAACAAGTGTCCACCAGAGTCAGAATGTAGCTGTTCCTTCTCTTGGTTCGGGTGAGAGGTCCCACAAGATCCACGGCAACTCTCTCAAAGGGTGTTCCCACTATGGGCATTTCCCCCAGAGTTGCTGGTGCAGTCCAATGTTTAGGTGCTACTCGTTGGCACTCTGGACAGGATTTTACATATCGTTTGATATCTTCAGTTATTCCTGGCCAGAAATAGTGACAAGCTATTCGCTGTCCTGTTGCGCTGATTCCCATATGACCACTGAAGGGAATCGCATGCCCTAGTTCCAACACTTTAGTCCTATATGAAGTGGGAAGGACCAGCTGTCCGTGACCATTGGATTCAGATCCAGCCTTCCTATATATCAGTTTGTTCTTCATATAAAACTCTCCCTTGCCTGGAGGTGTATGAGATTTGGGCAACTTCTTGAAACATGGCTTGAGTGTTTTGTCCTCAGCCTGTGCCTTCCTCATCTCATCTGGGTGAGTATTTATGGGATTATCCTCCTCCTTCTTTGACTGTGATCTGGTCTGCACTGTTGCCAATATCACAGGTCTCTTGGGATTCCCCAAGAAGACATATCTACACCCCAATATTAGAGGGTAGATTGGCTCATTTATCACTGCTGCTTTTATGATTCCTTCCACATATCGCGTTTTCACTTTTATTCGGGCGACGGGAAGTGTCATGGTAGCTACATCCTTGGTTGCAGTTTGAATCTCCACTGTTTCTGTGGTGTATTGATCGGCCTGCACCAGGTGAGAACTCACAACGGAATCGTAATCTAAACCGGTATCATATAAACATCTTATAGTGACACCATTACAGATGACATCTTCACACACTGGGGGGTGGTATGGTTCCTGTAATTCTTCAGGTTTGCCCTTCTTTTCCTTTTTCCCCCGATGTCATAGCAGCAAAATGAGGAGGTTTCCTTCTACAATGGTCAGTGTCATGATTGTTCATCTTACAATTTTTACACCACCTTTTTCCTTGGTTGAAAGATTTTCTTTCATCATATTTCCTTTCATCGAATTGTGGGAATTTATTTTTATTTTCATACCGTGGCCTATCAAATTGGTGCTTACCTTTATTTTGATCCTTAGGATCAAATTTATTAAAGTTCTGTGGTGCCCTAAAGTTATCCACCTGTTTCTTTTTATTACCTGTTACCTCTGCTTGAGCTGCTTGATACCTTTCAGCAACATTTAGCAACTCACCCAGCCTCTCTGCACCTTGTTCCATGAGAAAGTTTCTCAGGTCTGGAGCCATGGACTCTCTTAGTTGCTCTATAAGGACCATTTCCTTAAGATCTTGGGTTTTCCCCAGAGAAGTCCATTTCTCCAAGTATGTCTCTATTCGTGCAGAGAACTGGTGATAGGTTTCACCTGACAGTAGTTTAGCATTCCTAAATTTTTTCCTGTAAAACTCTGCATTCTTTTCATACCTTAACAAAAGAGCCTGCTTTAGCATGTCATAATTTTCCTGATCACCTCTGCTCATTTTTGCAAAAACTTCATAAGCTGCCCCACGAAGTCCCTGAGATAACTTTAAGCTCCACCTTTCTCTCTCTAACCCATACGTGGTAGCTAATAGTTCATACCTATTTAGGTAGCTCTCAATATCATCGTCTTTCTCAACAAAATGATCTAAATGAAAATTCATAGCTGAGGTTGAGGCTCCTTGAGTAACCGTAGCATCAGAGGCAAAGGGACTGGCACCATTTTCAGGAGCATGGCCTTGAAACTCAAACTCCCTTAGTCGTAATTCATGTTCCCTTTGTAATCTTTTCTCCTCCTTTTCTGCTTCCCTCTCTGCAGCTAATTTCCTCTCTTCTGCAGCTAATCTTTTGTCTTCTCTTTCTGCTTCCAATTTCTTAGCCTCTTTGTCAGCCTCAATCTGCAACCTCTTAGTCTCAGCCTCAGCTTGCAACCTCTTAGTCTCAGCCTCTAACTTTCTTTCGGCCTCTTTTTTCTAATCTTCTTTCTTCGCGTTCAATAAATTTGTCACATTCCGTCGTGACATAGGCAACCATAACTTGCCCATCTAATCCTAACTCTTTTGCAGTCTGAACCGCAGCAGATCGAAATTTGGCCAGGTCCGCCATTGTCTATCCGGTAAGTTTATAAAATGTCTAACCAACAATTCAATCTCTAATGGACAACACAGGCACCGTGAGCTCAACCTTATTTAATTCCACCCAAGGATACCTTTTAATTCTTATATTCCCTGAAGTGAATTACCCCCAATATTTTTAATAGGGAAAGATTCAAAATCCCAAGAGCGAGACCCCAATATATGTGGTGAAGTGGGATGTTATAAATATTTATAGGGGACTTAGTGTACTGACTGAGATCAGCTGTGAAGGTATCTATATCTATTAAGAGTAGTGTATTATAGATAACCTTACTTGCTACCACATATCTCTATATCTCAGTCAGAATTATTCTGGAATAGTGTGATGCTACGTTATGTGTCTAGGGTATGTGTATGATGAAGTGTAAGTCACAACAACAGACAGATAAACAATTTAATTTAATCCACTACTCTTAACAACACTGTGACACTCACATACATATAACACTCTATGAGAATATCTTAAAGAAGTCAATCGTAACTTTTCAAATAACAATATGTATTCATTACTGGCATGAATGAATATGTGTCCTGATTCAACTACAAGGGAACCAGGAATCACAATCAATTTAAATTACAAGTTATGTACAGAATGTATTTAATATGAATATTGTAGTGACATATATTATTACAAATATTCTATGTGTGTCAGTTGTGTAGTAGTAAAATGAGGTAATACTGGTTTTGTTTTGTTCAAGCTCTGTTGGTATTTGTCATCATGACTTCAATAGTTTGTCTTTATGGACTAGTATTGGAGATGTTCACAGTTCCTGATTTTAAGACAAGTAAATTCCCCTCTTAATGTTAATTTTATAAAGTCATTTCAAGATGAGGGGACATAATGTTGAGCTCAGCTGGCCAAGTTAGCTTATCTGGCGTGATGGCGGCAGGAAAGGACTCCTCTGCTCGAATTCTCCTCTGGGCTCTGGAGACACCTCACTGATAGCTAAAAGGACCAAGGAGTATGCTGTCCGACACTGGATTCAGCAAAGCTCTGACCAGGTGCTGCTCAGTACCATCAAGACCACTGTCCCTGAAATCAAGAAGGATGTACCTTCTACTTCATAACTAACTTAAACTCTCTTGTTACACTGATCACAACACAGCACAAACATTGAGTTCAGAGCATTAGGCCAACTGTCAGCTTCATTTGAAATACTTTATTCCAGTATTACCCTTCTTAATGGTTACTACGCCTCTGCAATTCCAGCATTATTTCTTTCTATTCAATCATCCAGGTGTCAGTGTACTGTTTGGCCATTCCATGCCGTTTTACTTCTCTCCGACACCCTCTGTTCAGGCTGGAGCATTACAGGCTTTACCTCACGTTGGCCACTGAACTACACATATATATACAGGCATAAATCAACAATTCACATTCAATTTTCATTAAAAGATATTGAATGGTTCAAGCTTACCACAATTCATACGAATAAACACAGATACGTTGATTAGCAATGAATTCTGGCACAAACTGGCACAAATTCCCATCTGCTTATCTTCCAGGCTTTTATTTAGCCAAATATAAGCTGGCTTCAACGCACTGATGCTTTATCAATCTTATTTAAACAAGTGGTTTCGAACTAACGCTCCCAAGTGTGTATATCAGCGAGTCTGACCAATGATCCCCGTTTCGACAAGTGTTTGAAAAAATGTTACCTTTCCCCGTTTCCCCTAACAACCAAGATAGTATTTATAGCCCGACCAATCGTGGTTAGGCTTTCATTTGTTGCGCTCCAATCAATTTGGAGTTTACATGGTAGGCTATTTCTGTAACGTAAATTTTTTTCAAACACGTTATAAAAAAAATCTTATGAGCAGAAATGATTTTAGGCTGTCAGGCACCCCCAATATTTTATTCTGGGTATAATTTATTAATTCCTGGACTATTTGCGTAACGTTTTACATATTATTTGTCAGCAAGCCCTAAGGAACCCAAAAATACAAATTTAAAGGAGCTACGTGGCTGCATTCAAAATATGCAATTTCTTCTACCTCCTGTTTCGAAGATGTGCTGTCTGGGTACTGTTATGTTTTCAACCGTAAACCCATCTAATGTTATCTTTTCTAATAAGAGTTTTTTTTATGATTTATAAACCTAACTCTGGGAAAGGGTAGTGTATTTTATCACTGTCCGTCTGAAAAAAAGTTAGTGCTTGTAGTCTTACACGCGTGATGGCAGCATTTGTGTATCGCGCGAAGCGTGTTGCATGCGTTCCTGATTTTCAGCCCTCCCCTCTCTCTTTATCCTTTTGTCCATCTGTTCGTTCGTTTTGGTAACGTAATATAATTAATGTTAGGATTAATTTAGGTCATTACGCAGTACGTCTCAATGTTTTTCTTAGAAATGCAGCACACGTTTCATTGAAGAAGGCGGGTAATAATACAGTAAGCTTTTATATCAACGTGAAAGCGTTACAATTAGCAGACGAAGCAGAAAACAAGGGGGATTTCGAGTACATTCTTTGTGACAGCACTGTTATTTTTCCATTGCTCTTTTCTTTATTAATTTTATTTGTTAGGCTTCATATTTACCTAATAATTTATATATGTGGATTAGAATATTTCATGACAACAGTTAGTGACACAAAATATCCTAATTATAACCCTTATCATGCTGACCTTTCAACTTCCCAAGGAGCATAACTTTTAATAAACTTATGCCAAGTTCTCCCGTTATGTGTCGTCAGCTCGAAGTCTTTCTGTGTCTTCCTCAACATTTTCACGTCTGTCTTCTTGTGTTTTTGGTCTACCTGCTTCTCTTACCCTGGGGGTTCCAGAACAAGGACTTGCCATGTAATGCTGTCAACAAGTTTCCTCAATGTAAGTTAAATGCAATGCCTTCTTCTCTTCTCTTATTCCACTGGCACTTGTCTGGATCAGTTGCACATTAATCTTGTCATACCATTTAAGCCAACACTCATTTATGAAAGTCTGTAACCTCTTCATTTTTGTTTTTCTTGTTCTCCATGTTTGAGAGCCATACAGTAGAGTTTAACTAGGTCCAGAATAGTAACACTGCCTACCAAGGCATGTATAAGGCATGGGGCTAGCTAACCCAGTGTTTAGAAACTTTTAACAACAATCTCGACAGGTCAACTAAAGAAAATAATTTGTGCTTAGTAAAAAATATAAACATTAAACAGTCTTTAAAATGTTTTTGCTGAAATATGTTTGGCAGTGACAGTACAAACAGCACTAAGATTATTTATTATATGCCAGGTTTTTACTTTTATTCTTTGTGTACATTTTATGAATGAAATGTATTTTTGTCTCCATACTAGCCAAGCTGACTCAATGCCGACTGTCCATTACGAGTTCCCCCACGGTTACAACCTGGATTTTGGCAGCGAGCGGTTCAGAGTATGTGAGGGGTTGTTTGACCCATCTTTCATCAAGGTAAAGCCTGATTATATTTTCTTCTAAAGCCATTTGTGTTTTTTAGCTTTATCTTCATCATCATCATGTTCCTTTTTGCTTGTTATGGTCCATGGAGCCACCACAACAGCTAGTCCACTTGTGGGAAGCCTGCATCAAGTGGTCACATGCTCTTACAGTTCCTAATGTAGCAATATGTTTTATATGGTGAAGTTGCCAGCCTCATGTATAACTTCATATTAGTCACCTTGTATGACATGCTCTTACAGTTCCCAATGTAGCAATATGTTTTATATGGTGAAGTTGCCAGCCTCATGTATAACTTCATATTAGTCACCTTGTATGACATGCTCTTACAGTTTCCAATGTAGCTTACTTACTTACTTAATCATTCCCCTTCTACCGTGAGGTGTAGAGGTTTGGAAGAGAGAGCACCAGACTATCCTATCGGCTGTCTTCCTCCTGGCCTGGTTCCATTCTAGTCTTCGGTCCTTCAAAGATTGTCTAATGTTGTCCTCCCAGCGGACTCTGGGTCGTCCTGGGGGTCTGGATCCCTGGCTCTTTGTTTCCCATGCTTGTCGTGGTAGCCGATCTTCTCCCATTCTGCAGACATGGCCAAACCATCTTAGTTGGGACTGTTCTACTTGGGTCTGCAAGGGGTGGAATTTTAGGCCTTGGCGTATCGTCCGGTTGCGGACCATGTCTCTTCTAGTTACTTCAACCACCTTCCTCAGATACCTCATTTCTGAGGTTTGGATCTGGCTTTTGTGGGTTGTAGTCATTACCCATGACTCGCATCCATATGTCAAGACTGGGACATAGGTGGATCGGTATACAGCCATCTTCGTTTTCTTACCAATCTCTTTCTTGCTGAGGAATCCTCAATTTATGGCCTGAAAAAGTCTCCCAGCTGCAGCTTTCCGAGTCCCAATGTAGCAATATGTTTTATATGGTGAAGTTGCCAGCCTCATATTCAACTTCATATTAGTCACCTGCCTGAGAGAGCAGTAGTTATATTTTTTTCTTTGTCTCATCAGAGATATTTCTCCTTCCCCCCCCCCCCCCCCCAATAATCCATAATGGTCCCCCCACCCCCCCTGACCCATTACATAGGAAGCGATATCCCCCATGTTCCCTGACTTCGCCAAGAACCGTTGTCTCCCAAGATGCCGCCAAAAGGATTTTGAGGGACATTATTTTGCCCCGTGCCCCACTGCTTAACAATATGTGAATTACATAGGCTTTAGGGCAAATCAGTTTTTTTTGGTCATTTCAGCATTGTGTAGTGGGGAGATGCCACTTCTGTTCTTATGTCAGATCATTTTTAGCCAAAATTTTATTGTGTCATTTATCCGTCTTCTTTGCCTCAAGAATTCTGTCTCCCTGGAAGACAGATATTCTACTCTTGGTGGGTTCTCATGGAAGCTCATTCATTCATTTCTTATCTCTTGTCCCCCTGTGGAGCAAAGGTCATCAGCAGGTTTCAGGCCAAGATCTATCTTGTAATTCTGTCAGTTCACCAATATTTATTATATTTTCTTCATTTCATAAAACATTGATATTGATTATATCATTTTCATTTCATTAAACATTGATTATATCTTCAGTTCATAAAACATTGATTATATCTTATTTAGTTCATAAAACATTGATTATATCTTACTCAGTGCATAAAACATTGATTAAATTGTTTTCATTTCATAAAACATTGATTATATCATCTTCATTTCATAAAACATTGATTATATCACCTTCATTTCATTAAACATTGATTATGTCATCTTCAGTTCATAAAACATTGATTATATCTTATTCAGTTCATAAAACATTGATTAAATTGTCTTCATTTCATAAAACATTGATTATATCATCTTCATTTCATGAAACATTTCTATCTTCTTTTCATAACACATTTTTCTTCTTTGATCCTTAGCCGCCGACCGTCAAAGCAGTCAGTGGCCATCACGCCTAGTGGCGTCTTGTAGGGCAACAACAAATTGATTCCACTTTGCTCGATCGGTGGCCATCCTTCGTACAGTGCCCCAACTCTGGTTCATTCTTTGCATCTCAGCCTCCACAGTCCTCCACCAGGTTGTTTTTGGTCGGCCTCTCTTTCGTTTTCCTTCAGGGGTCCAAAGCATAGCTGCTCTTGTGATGGCATTGGGGTCTCTTCTGAGGACATGGCCAACCCAGCTCCAGCGTCTGCCAGCTATGTTGGTGTGCATGTCCTCTTGCTTGCTCCGAGTAAGCAGATCTTGGTTGGTGATGGTATTTGGCCAAAAGATTCGGTGAATTTTTCTTAGGCATGTTGTGTGAAAAGAGGACAATTTCGACATTTCCTTCTCTGTAACTCTCCAGCTCTCCACGCCATAGAGAAGCACAGAAAGCACACAGCTCTGATATAATCCTAATTTTGTGCTCATGCTGTACTGAGAGGACTTCCAGATGTTGTTTAGACTAAAAAAGGCTGTTCCTGCTTTGTTCATTCTGTTGTTGATGTCTTTGCCTGCCCCGCCGTCTGGTGTTACTATGCATCCTAGGTATGTGAAGGTGTCTGTCTGTACCAGTTGCTGATTCCTAACTGATATGGGCTCAGGGTTGCTCACACTGAGCGTCATGACCTCTGACTTCTTTAAATTGATGTTCAAGCCCACCTGCTGGCTAAACTTATTAAGTCTTTCCGTTTTTTCCTGGATGTGTTGATGTGAATGTGCTAGTAGTGCAATGTCATCTGCATATTCCAGATCTTCCAATGTAGAAAATGTAGTCCATCTTATTCCTCTTGGACTGCCCTCTGTTGTCTGGCACATTACCCAGTCTATGACTGTTAAAAATAGAGTGGTTGATAAGGGGCATCCCTGTCGTACTCCTGTCTTCACCTCAAAGGTTAGGTTGCTCTGCCCACACTACACGTAAAGTTGGCATAGCGGCTTTTTATGATTGACACTATGCAGCTTGGAATTCCATAAGCCCTCAGTATTTTCCATAAACGTCCCTATGTATACTGTCAAAAGCCTTTTCAAAATCAACGAAATTAATGTACTGCTGTCTTTGCCATTCTGAGCACTGCTCTATAATGTTCCTGAGAGTGAATATATGATCTACACATCTTCTGTTCTTTCTAAATCCTGCTTGTTCTTTCCTCAGTTTGTGGTCTACTGCTTTTGAAATTCTCTGTATAATTATCCTGCCTAGTATTTTGCTGGGAACTGAGAGAAGAGTGATTCCTCTCCAATTATTGCAGTCTGCAAGATCTCCCTTCTTGGGCAATTTGACAATTATTCCTTTGTTCCACTCTAATGGTGTTGTCCCTGTTGCCATCACCGGTGTCAATACCTTGTCAAGGTGTGGCGGCTTGCGTACCCTGATTACCCCCAGAGCTATGCCAGTGGGAGTTTTACTCCTGGAAGGTTCTACCAAGCTGGACAGGTTTGCGTCGGCAGGGGTCAGACTAAAGCAGACACCCTGGTCCTCCAGGTTGGGGGTTTTAGCATAGGGCTGACACCCCTATGTAAAAAAAAAATTGAAGTTACGGAAACAACAACGAATGAACAAACTTTGCTGCGGGACGGATATCCGGAGTCTGAGGCTTGTATGACTGTCAGTGGTGACAGCCGAAAGGAAGCCACTGACATGAGAACGGACGTCCTGACCGCAAAACATGATACAAGAATAGGATTTTGGAATGTCAGGACAATGAACAAGATGGGTAAACTAAAACAGGTCACGGCAGAAATGAGAAACTATAGGTTACACATTCTAGGGATAAGCGAGAGCAGATGGACAGAGACAGGAAAAGTTAAAACAGCAACAGGAGAAACAGTACTTTACTCTGGAAGAGAGGATGGACAGCACAATGAAGGTGTAGCCATTATTCTACAGAAAGGAATAGAAAGGACATTACTGGAATGGAAACCCATCAACAACAGACTGATAAGATTAATGTAGCTACACAGAAAAGATTTGACATCAGCAAATTGAAGGACCCCTTACCAGAAAAGCTTTTGCGGCTGATATAAAGAAACGATATCAATTTGCCAAAAGTCAGGAAAAGACATTGACTGATGATATAGACCAGAAATTCAACACCATTTCAACAATATATAAGGAAAGCAGCAAATCATGCTTGGGATTCCAGGAAAGGAAGAAGCAAGACTGGATAACACCAGAAACATTAAACACCATAACACTGAGAAATGAAATGAAAAGAAAGAAAACAGAAGCGAAGTCCCCCAGGTTAAAGCAACTATATAGCGAACAGTACAGTCAGCTGGACAAGGAAGTTAAACGCCAAACCCGAGCCAACAAAAGGAATTTCCTAGATGATCTTGCAAGACAGGCAGAAGAGGCAGCACTGAGAAATGAACAAAGCACAGTATACAAAATAACTAAATTCATCAGCGGAAAATGAGGTGCAAACAATATTACATTAGTAAGAGATAAGCAAGGAAATCTCATCACGACAGCAGAGAGACAGGAAACAAAATGGGCAGAGCACTTCAGAGAAACTCTGAACAAGGAACCACCAGAGACACAATTGAATGTTCCTGAGGCTAAAAATGATCTAGATGTAAATACAGACATTCCACAAAAAGAAGAAATCATCACAGCAATCATTACACATTGATTATAGCATATTCATCTCACAAACACTAATTATACCTTATTCAGTTCACAAACACTAATTATACCTTATTCAGTTTACCAACACAGATTATACCTTATTCAGTTCACCAACACGGATTATACCTTGTTTAGCTCACCAACACGGATTATACCTTATTCATTTCACCAGCATTGATTATTTTATGCTGATGTAATCATCATGTCCCGATGTAGTTCCTGTGAGTCTCTGAGGAGAAGAAAGAATAGGTCAAATGCCCCCTCAAGTATGTTGTCTGTGTATGTCATCATAGGCACATTAGGTTGTATATGTCATCATAGGTTCATGAGGTTGTCTGTATATGTCATCATAGGCACATGAGGTTGTATATGTTTGTGTCAAACATGAGGCTGATACAGAAACTATCACTGCAGGAGCATATGACTGCTATCGTACAGGTGTCCTACATGAGAACCAGGTGTAGTTGTGGGTTTGTGCTCCATGGGGAGTGAAATAATAATAATAATCAACATGGATTGTTTTATTGTCAACCAAACAAATTAATAGCACAAATCTAAGATTGTTTTATTGTCAACCAAGCAAGCAAAGACATCAACAACAGAATGAACAAAGCAGGAACAGCCTTTTTTAGTCTAAACAACATCTGGAAGTCCTCTCAGTACAGCATGAGCACAAAATTAGGATTATATCAGAGCTGTGTGCTTTCTGTGCTTCTCTATGGCGCGGAGAGCTGGAGAGTTACAGAGAAGGAAATGTCGAAATTGTCCTCTTTTCACACAACATGCCTAAGAAAAATTGTCCAAATCTTTTGGCCGAATACCATCACCAACCAAGATCTGCTTACTTGGAGCAAGCAAGAGGACATGCACACCATCATAGTTGGCAGACGCTGGAGCTGGGTTGGCCATGTCCTCAGAAGAGACCCCGATGCCATCACAAGAACAGCAATGTTATGGACCCCTGAAGGAAAATGAAAGAGAGGCCGACCAAAAACAACTTGGCGGAGGACTGTGGAGGCTGAGATGCAAAGAATGAACCAGAGTTGGGGCACTGTACGAAGGATGGCCGCCGACCGAGCAAAGTGGAATCAATTTGTTGTTGCCCTACAAGACGCCACCAGGCGTAATGGCCACTGACTGCTTTGACGGTCGACGGCTAAGGATCAAAGAAGAAACAAATTAATAACACAAATCTAAGATTGTTTTATTGCCAACTAAACAAATTAATAGCACAAATCTAAGATTGTTTGCTTGTCAACCAAACAAATTAATAGCACAAATCTAAGATTGTTTTATTGTCAACCAAACACATTAATAGCACAAATCTAAGATTGTTTTACTGTCAACCAAACAAATTAATAGCACAAATCTAAGATTGTTTGCTTGTCAAACAAACAAATTAATAGCACAAATCTAAGATTGTTTTATTGTCAACCAAACAAATTAATAGCACAAATCTAAGATTGTTTGCTTGTCAACCAAACAAATTAATAGCACAAATCTAAGATTGTTTTATTGTCAACCAAACACATTAATAGCACAAATCTAAGATTGTTTTACTGTCAACCAAACAAATTAATAGCACAAATCTAAGATTGTTTTATTGTCAACCAAACACATTAATAGCACAAATCTAAGATTGTTTTATTGTCAACCAAACACATTAATAGCACAAATCTAAGATTGTTTTACTGTCAACCAAACAAATTAATAGCACAAATCTAAGATTGTTTTATTGTCAACCAAACACATTAATAGCACAAATCTAAGATTGTTTTATTGTCAACCAAACAAATTAATAGCACAAATCTAAGATTGTTTTACTGTCAACCAAACACATTAATAGCACAAATCTAAGATTGTTTTACTGTCAACCAAACAAATTAATAGCACAAATCTAAGATTGTTTTACTGTCAGCCAAACAAATTAATAGCACAAATCTAAGATTGTTTGCTTGTCAACCAAACAAATTAATAGCACTAATCTAAGATTGTTTTATTGTCAACCAAACACATTAATAGCACAAATCTAAGATTGTTTTATTGTCAACCAAACAAATTAATAGCACAAATCTAAGATTGTTTGCTTGTCAACCAAACAAATTAATAGCACAAATCTAAGATTATTTTATTGTCAACCACACAAATTAATAGCACAAATCTAAGATTGTTTTACTGTCAACCAAACACATTAATAGCACAAATCTAAGATTGTTTCACTGTCAACCAAACACATTAATAGCACAAATCTAAGATTGTTTTACTGTCAACCAAACAAATTAATAGCACAAATCTAAGATTGTTTTACTGTCAACCAAACAAATTAATAGCACAAATCTAAGATTGTTTGCTTGTCAACCAAACAAATTAATAGCACAAATCTAAGATTGTTTTACTGTCAACCAAACACATTAATAGCACAAATCTAAGATTGTTTTATTGTCAACCAAACAAATTAATAGCACAAATCTAAGATTGTTTTACTGTCAACCAAACACATTAATAGCACAAATCTAAGATTGTTTTACTGTCAACCAAACAAATTAATAGCACAAATTTAATATTGTTTTACTGTCAACCAAACAAATTAATAGCACAAATATAAGATTGTTTGCTTGTCAACCAAACAAATTAATAGCACAAATCTAAGATTGTTTTATTGTCAACCAAACAAATTAATAGCACAAATCTAAGATTGTTTGCTTGTCAACCAAACAAATTAATAGCACAAATCTAAGATTGTTTTATTGTCAACCAAACACATTAATAGCACAAATCTAAGATTGTTTTATTGTCAACCAAACAAATTAATAGCACAAATCTAAGATTGTTTGCTTGTCAACCAAACAAATTAATAGCACAAATCTAAGATTGTTTGCTTGTCAACCAAACAAATTAATAGCACAAATCTAAGATTGTTTGCTTGCATAATTATACTCACAGACATCTGCTTTTCATTTTTTCAAGGAATCTGGTGGTAACTCCATGTTGGGCGTCGGTCACGTTGTGACCTCCAGTGTGGGCATGTGTGACATTGATATTCGACCAGTAAGTTTTAAATAATGGAATAATTTGACTTGTATTTTTGTTTATTTTTTATGTCTTCTTTTTTATCCTGGTCGCTGCTAACATAGCATGGAGCCAGCCCTGTAGTTGGTCTTAGAGAGTCAAACCTGTAGTTGGTTTTAGAGAGTCAGCCCTGTAGTTGGTCTTAGAGAGTCAAACCTGTAGTTGGTTTTAGAGAGTCAGCCCTGTAGTTGGTCTTAGAGAGTCAAACCTGTAGTTGGTCTTAGAAAGTCAGCCCTGTAGTTGGTCTTAGAGAGTCAAACCTGTAGTTGGTCTTAGAGAGTCAGCCCTGTAGTTGGTCTTAGAGAGTCAAACCTGTAGTTGGTCTTAGAGAGTCAAACCTGTAGTTGGTCTTAGAGAGCCAGCCCTGTAGTTGGTCTTAGAGAGTCAAACCTGTAGTTGGTCTTAGAGAGCCAGCCCTGTAGTTGGTCTTAGAGAGTCAAACCTGTAGTTGGTCTTAGAGAGTCAGCCCTGTAGTTGGTCTTAGAGAGACAGCCCTGTAGTTGGTCTTATAGAGTCAAACCTGTAGTTGGTCTTAGAGAGCCAGCCCTGAAGTTGGTCTTATAGAGTCAAACCTGTAGTTGGTCTTAGAGAGTCAGCCCTGTAGTTGGTCTTAGAGAGCCAGCCCTGTAGTTGGTCTTAGAGAGTCAAACCTGTAGTTGGTCTTAGAGAGTCAGCCCTGTAGTTGGTCTTATAGAACCAGCACTGACTCATGCACTCCTAATGGAGCATGGAGTCAACATTGTAGCTTTGTCTTCAGGTAAGCCCTCACCAACCAGTGTGCATGCTACGTACAGTGGTGGTTTCTATGGTAATCAATTTTACATGATTGGGTTACCAGCCCTAACAAAACGTCATTAAGTTTCAGTGGTTCTGAGCATAATAAACATAGCAACAGTTGTCATCAATAGACAACCAATAAACGCTGTTGGGAGATCAAAAGCACTTTACCTTGAAAAAGTCCAGTCTAGCTTTTTAACTGCAGTAACTTTAACGTAGTCCACATATGACGTCACACAATTTGTGCAAATTTAGCTTTTTCACAAAAACCCAGACTTCCCTAATGTGACATGACCAATCTCTCACCACCCCCCCCCCCCTCCTGGGGGAAAAAGGGGGGGGCCTCCGTTTTTTGTTTTAATATTTAAATGAAAGAATGTAATCGAATGTAAATTAATAAGTCACCATCATCATTGTCATCACCTTTCAACTCCTAAGGAGCATATGCTTTATACCAAGTCTTCCTTGAACACAGGCAAGCGCTGCCCCAAAAGACTGTGTGTGGTGCTCCCAACAACGAGCCTTCCCAGTTCAAATGCTAAGGCAGAGAACGTATGTCTGTATGGATGGCGTCTTTGGGCAGGGCGATAGCGGTGGTGGCTGTGCCACCGGCTTGGGTGATGATAGAGTCCCCCTCCACAATGACCCCCTTGCAAGGTAGAGGGCCATCCTTCTCATGACATTGCACACAAGCCAATTAGTGGGTCTGGTGTAACCTCCACCCGCTGAGTTGGGGAAGTTCTCTGGGGTTGCAATAAAGCCCAAAAACGACATCCCCAAATTGTCGCAAGGGTAAAAGCTTGAATAACTCGAATCCCTGGGGATCGGAACAACAACAACAACAACCAAGTCTTCTTGTTCCTGTGCCATCAGCTCAAGGTCTTTCCATATCTTCTTCTTCCCCTTCATGTCTATCTCATGCATGGAGGTATATCTGAACTCATTCTTATATGACCACCAGCTATGCACAATGCTAAAATAAAATATACTTGTATGTGAAAGTGAACCTCTGTCTGTCAGGCTAATTACATCCTCATTGACTCTTGAAATAATCCACACACTTCCAGGGATTCTCTCTGTAGTGAAACATGCTGAGAACCCAGCATTGAACACTAAGCTTGGAGGAGTCACTTGAACAGGCGTAACTCTTTGGCTTTGGCCTGGTTGACTACATGCAGGAGGATCTCACTGTGGACCCAATGGTAGGCAGTGGGAGCTGAGAAGTGGATCTGTGTAGGACAGGACAATTCCGTGAGAGAGCCCAGAACCAGAGCACAGTATTTTAGCACTTCATAGTTGGAGAACCCCTTTGGGTGGTGGGGAATGCACAGTTTGTAATATAAGTATTTAAACCAATAATACGGTATTGAATCAGTTTTACAAATAACGGTTCACAAGAAACAAGGGACGTTTCAGGTTTTACTTTTCGTCAGCCACAGTTACAAACAGGTGACAAGGACAAGAATTACATATAGGTACTACAAAAACATACGATGATGAGAAATATACAACAAATGGGCGATACAAGCAGATGGAAAAAGTAAACAACAACAGTGATGAGAGGAAAAAAGAACAATAATAATACAAAAAAATCGTAAAATCTAAAAGAAATACCGAAACAAGAAAGTAAATAATCAACAAAACAAAAAAAAGAGAATTAACAAAACTTTGGAACAAGTAAAAGTATACTGAGCTCGATCCGAAGATACTGTGAAAGAAAGCCGTAGTATTCCGTCACAGAAATCGCAAGGAAGTGACGTATGATGGTGACAAAACAAAAGATATAAAAGGATACGAAACGAACCAAAACAAAAGAAGATAGATGTAAAAGACAACGAATCAAGAATGAAAAAGAGAAAAGCTACCAGAATTTATGCAAAATGATGTTGGATATTTAAGCCATCAGGAGCTAAAACACCCATTTTAAAAATAAGACGATTCTCCAACGAAAGGCAAGTCTTGTCATTACCGGCACATGAAAAGAGGGCAGTAACATGAATATCGGAATTACCTGAATGGTCAGGCCTATTGAAATGAAGGGCCACCGGTAAATGTTTGCCATGATAGATGTCATTCAAGTGCTCACGAAACCTCTCTGCGAAACGCCTGCCAGTTTCACCAATATAGGTAATGCCACACCTCTTGCAGATGATAGCATAAATCAGGTTTCTGGATTCGCACGTGAAAGACTCTCTAATGATAAATTTTCATTTCGGAAAAGTGACTGTCTGAGTTTGGAGTACAAACGGACAGCTCTTACATATCCGGCGTTGGCACGGTTTAGTACCAAAGTATGAAGGGCTAGTATGTCGCAAGCGACTGTGTACAAGAATATCCCTAAAATTCCTATCCCTACGATATGCTACCAAAGGTGTATCACAAAACAACTCTTTGGTACGGTATCAGGATCAGAGTGGAGAATAGGCAGATGTCGAAACAGAATTCTCTTCACCGCCAGACTGTGAGGATGGAAAGTTAGAACCAGTTTGAGTCTGAGATTGGACAGAAGGTTTAGTAGTGAGTGCTGTCTGACGAGTGACGCGTGTGATACGATTAAGAGCATCAGATAAAACATGTTCTGGATAAAAACATCGGCGAAAGAACTCGAGCATCTCTTGAGCTCACTGATGAAAATCATCGTCATCGTGACATAACTGACACAAGCGAAGAAGTTGAGAAAAGGGAATGGAATTTTTACAACTAAGAGGATGCGATGAAGTATAAAGAAGGAAACCATGAGCGTCAGTAGCCTTATAATAGACAGACGTTTTAAGACAAGTAGGGCTAATATTCACAGTGATGTCAAGGAAGTTCACTGAGGTCGTAGAGGTTTCAGAAGTGAATTTGATGGCAGGATTGAAATTACCAACATAGTCAATAAATCGACGGAGGTCTACCTCAGACATGTCTGTAATGCCAATACCATCATCAATATAGCGGCGGTAAAACTCGGGTATTGGTCCATCATAACTTTGAAAGACCAAATATTCAAAGTGGCCCATAAACAGGCAAGCGTAACTGGTAGCTTGGTACCAGATCCTTTAAATGCAGGCCAAGCTGGAGAAACTGGAGCTCATGACCTCAACTCAACACGTTTCTGAATGACAGAAAAGCCACAGGAAAAGCCTAGGTCTACAGTGGAGATAATACCAAGGAATCTTTAACCTGGTATTGGCTGCCAAAGAGCCAGAAGCTCGGCAGCCTTAGTTAGACCACAATAACATTATCTGTCTCCAGTTCTCTTCTCCATGTATTCCTCAGTCTTCCTCTGCCGCTCTTACCCTGGAGATTCCAGAACAAGTACTGCCTGGTAAAGCTGTCAGCAGGTTTGCTCCGTGTATCATCTCTAGCTTCTTCTTCTCATGTCTGGTACGTCTGGTTTGTCTGGCATGTGTCTGGTTTGTCTGGCATGTGTCTGGTTCATGTCATCAGTTCTACATTAGTGATTTTAGGCAAGCATCCATTTATGAAAGCATCTGTGGTTACAGCGCAGGCCTCTCGCGGCAAAGGTAGCAGGTTGGAAACATGATGGCGCCGTGCTACAGTCTACCCAGCTGTAATTGGATACCTGACTCTACTCTTGGGTTAGGAAAGGCAGTGAGGAGGGAAACTGGTTACCCCACCTCAAAGCTCAGCCTAGTGTTGTCTCTAATACTTCACTCCCCTACGACAGTACCTGCTATGAGGCTACCTTTGTTTACCCTGTTATGAAAGTCTGAAGTTTGTTCTCCATGTTCAAAGTTTAGGGGTTGTTTATCTCCCATATATTTCCCACTGCAATGAAAGGTCCTCTAGCCTTCTGCATTCTAATTTTGATATCATTGTCTCTTCCTCCCAGTGTCTATATTGTAGCCATGATTGGTATATGTATGATTCTACATCTTATAGTGATGTTTCTTCAAGTGCAGTATTGTTATCATTTATTGCATTTATTCTCATAATCTTTGCCTTCTCCAAATGTACTTTCAGACCAATTAGCTGTGACCTCTCATCAAGTATTTGCATTTTGTCTTGTCTTTTATTACTGTTATGTTCAGAAGAGCCAGGTCAATGGCAAAAGTGTTAACTAGTGCAGAGAAAATAATCTGTTAGGTAGAATAACATTTAATTAATCAGGCTTTTACAAAGATTTTCCCTTTCATGTCCTAACCTTTGCCGTACTCAACTAAAATCTTTATTCCTCCCACCCACACACACACACACAAGAGATTGTAAACGTTTGCACCAGTTGGTTCAACTTGCTTAATGTTTGTGTCTGTGATCCCACCAGACTGTTGTCATGATGGTGATAACCTATTACTGTTAGTTTTTTTTTTTTTTAAATCTAATTTTACACAGTACAGTTTAGTTAATCTGTATCTTGTTTTTTAATGTATAATTTACATTATTTAAAAAAAAAAAACAATTATTAAAAAACAATTTGAACCAGTTAAAGGTTATACAAATTATCCAATATTTGTGCTGAGATTATAATGCTAATTCTATGTCGTCCATGAGGGAGTTGTTATTTATTGCAGATAAAAGTTAACTATTGCAGATAAAGGTTAACTATTGCGGATGAATGTTAAGTATTGTACATGAATGTTAAGTATTGCAGATGAAAGTTAACTGTTGCAGATAAAAGTTAACTATTGCAGATAACAGTTAACTATTGCACATAAAAATAGAAACATTATTTATGAAAGAAGCAAGTGTGACTCATTTAAATTGTGCAGTGTCACATTTTTCCAAATCCCTCCCTCCCCCTGTCGTCACACATCACAAAATTGTTACCTCTCCTCAATTTGCGTGACATCATATGTGGATGGCCCCATATGCTATTGTAGAGAAATTACTGCGTCTGCTGGTACAGGCTTTCCCTCCAATAGATCCTTGTTAAAGGGTTTAAAGTGTACACATTCCAATTATGGGGCTTCCAGAGTCCAGTATTCTTATTTTTTATCACTACCTCCCCGTGTGAGGAGTAAGTTGCACGCCTGCTGCCTTCCTTGTATGTGGTAGTTGTTTCTCATGCTCCCTCTCTGGAATCGAACCCTGTTACCCAATACAAACATAGTAGGCATGTCACATACTATCAACATTTGCTAGGGCAAACATTTGAAAGATGTGCCACTTGTATTTAACTTTTATTCTTCTCTTCTTTTTTCATTCATATGTCCCTGATAAGGCCTTGTAGTCACAGCATAGGTCATTGTCTTTTGTCCTAGTAAGATATGTTACCTGTTTTATTTTGTTCAACCTCATTAATAATTAGCTAGGATAATTCTTGCTGTTTTGGTTTGGATGTTCACATAATTCATTTTCAGTTTTGGCTTTTGAAAAAATAGGCTATCTTAATGTATACTGTTCAAAAAAAGAAACGCATAGCTGCTGAAGGCACACACACAGCCATAATTTTGACATTCAATAACTTTTTTAAATTAATGAGTTAATTGTTCAAATTGCACACAAGAATACCTTAGGGTTCAACCAATCAATTGACAGTTGTTTTGCATCTGGGTCACGAGAGTTTTTTGGCGTACGGGCTTTCCCGTTAGTATGGTGTGTGGCCTCCTCTTGCATCGATCAGTGACTGGCATCTCCTGGGCATGGATGCGATCAGACGTCTGATGTGGGCCTGTGGGATGGCTGCCCACTCTTCCTGGAGTGCCTGGCACAGATCACGATGATTGGCTGGAGCAACGTCTCGGCGACAAACACGTCTATGCAGCTCATCCCACAGGTGCTCAATCGGACTCATGTCTGGAGACAGGGATGGCCAGGGAAGGGTGAGAATGTTGTTGGCAGTCAGGAACTGCGTGGTCAACCGTGCACAATGGGGTCTGGCGTTGTCCTGTTGAAACACAGACCTTTGGGCAGCCAAAAGTGGAAGGACATGGGGTCGAAGAATTTCATTGACGTATCGTTGCGCATTCAAGCCTCCTTCAATGTGCACCAATTGACTCCTTCCGTTGTAACTGATCATTCCCCACACCATTGCACCTCCATCACCGTGCGGCGGAGCTTCATCGACGCAATTTTGGGCAAAACGTTCATTTCGCCTACGGTAGACCCTACGCCGTCTATCATGACGCTGCAACAAAAAGAAAGATTCGTCACTAAACCAGACATGTCTCCATTGATTGTCAGCTGCCCAGGGACGATGCTGCTTGGCCCAAAGAAGTCGATTTTGGCGATGGCGGTGCGTAAGGACAGGTCCTCGGTGAGGTCGTTGTGCCCAAAGTCCAGCGTCATGCAGTCTATTCTGGACAGTTTGATCAGACACATGATGTCCTGCAGGCAATGACTGGGCAGTTGAGGAAGCTGTTGTAAACCTGTCTCTGAGGTGACGAAGCCGAATAAAGCGATCCTCCGCTGCTGCTGTCACTCTGGGTCGTCCACTGCGATGCCGGTCTTCAACTGAGCCAGTGGCTTGGAACCGGTGCCAAAGTCGACTGATGGTACTCTGTTGCACGTTTAGATGCCTGGCAACCTGACTTTGACTTTCGCCTGCATGCAGTCGGCCAATAGCAATGTTCCTTAAATTTATCAATAGAGACGCCATAAATGTCTGCTTGAAAATGAACTGAATTTTTTTGTGTGTAGCGTTATCCTTTTATAGGGTTTCAGTTGCGTAGTCAGTGAATAGTGTTCACCCCAAATTTTGTTGCTTTCATGTGCGCGCAACATGAGCTGTGGTCAAAAATTGCGTCATAAACACTTGACCACTGCGTTGTAACATTACAAAAACGAACGCAATTCAGGTCAACACGTGCATTTGACACTTTAAAGAACATTTGAGGCTGGTTTTTATATACCCTAGCACCAAATTTTACATACAAACTCATAAAAACGCTCCCTCGGATAGCTATGCGTTTCTTTTTTTGAACAGTATATTATGCCAACTGGCTTTGGAAAATATTAGGGAATCAAAAGAAATCAAATCCAGCACTAAAATAAGAATCTTCTAGCCTGTCCTGTTGTATAGCTCTGAAACATGGAGAACAAAACAAAAACAGCAAGCAAGAAGTTACAGACTGTCATTGAATGGGTGCTTGTGTAGAATGAAAGGATTGAAGAGAAGCAACAAGATCACCAATGTGGAAGTACTGTAAGTGATGACAAGAACCAGACAAGTGCCAGTGGAACAAGACATGAGACAAACATGCTGGTGATGTGTAGAACACACAATGTGACAAACATGCTGGTGATGTGTAGAACACACAATGTGACAAACGTGCTGGTGGTGTGTAGAACACACAATGTGACAAACATGTTGATAGCAACATACAAGGCAGTCCTTGTACTGGAATCCCCAGGGTAAGAGAGGTCAAGGGAGACTGACCAAAAAAACACACACAAGAGAAGAGAAGAGAAAGCACAGCTACAAGAGCACACCAAGATTTTTATGTAGGGGGAATATAGCAGCTGTGGTGCTTCCATGCTCCATCAGGAGATGATGAAGAGTTTGATAATACGGTTCTACTGATTGTGATGGAAGTGGTGGTGTGTACTGATTGTGATGGAAGTGGTGGTGGTGACCATATTGGATTGTATTCATCATCATAACTTGCCTTTGTCCATCTTAGACAGCATGGAGCCACCACTACAGCTGGCCCTGCAGGAAGCCAGCACAATCATTGACATGCTCTTGCAGCAGTGGTTTCTGTGGCAGATTGTTTAACATCATCAGTGTTGCCAGTTCCCATACACAACCTCATATTAGTCACATCAGACAACATGCTTGAGGGTGCAGTAGTCCTAATCTTTGTCTACAGACCCATGACAACTATACGGGACCTTGGATTTGAAGGCTTTGTTTCAGTTCACTAAGAGATTTTTCTATTTGTTGAATTCTCAGCACCAAGTTTGAATTGGAGCATTGTTGTTGCTTATTAAAACTTGTTTCTTATAAATTGTGTAGATTTGAGCTATATAATTTTTAGTTTATTGTCTAAAAATAGTAATAGATTACACAATTTTACAACATTATTTGCATTCAATAAGAATTCTGATCAAGTATTACAATATGAGGTTCTGCCTTAGTCCTTCGTTCTCATTATGTAAAACAAATGGCCACAAAAACCAACACTACAATATCATGTGACTGCTTGGTGCTCCCTGCAAGGGGACCAGCAGAAACCAACACTACAAGATCATGTGACTGCTGGGTGCTGACTCCCAGCAAGGGGACCAGCAGAAACCAACACTACAAGATCATGTGACTGCTGGGTGCTGACTCCAGCAAGGGGACCAGCAGAAATCAACACTACAAGATCATGTGACTGCTGGGTGCTGACTCCCAGCAAGGGGACCAGCAGAAACCAACACTACAAGATCGTGTGACTGCTGGGTGCTGACTCCCAGCAAGGGGACCAGCAGAAACCAACACTATAAGATCATGTGACTGCTGGGTGCTGACTCCAGCAAGGGGACCAGCAGAAACCAACACTACAAGATCATGTGACTGCTGGGTGCTGACTCCAGCAAGGGGACCAGCAGAAACCAACACTACAAGATCATGTGACTGCTGGGTGCTGACTCCCAGCAAGGGGACCAGCAGAAACCAACACTACAAGATCATGTGACTGCTGGGTGCTGACTCCAGCAAGGGGACCAGCAGAAACCAACACAAGATCATGTGACTGCTGGGTGCTGACTCCCAGCAAGGGGACCAGCAGAAACAAACACTACAAGATCATGTGACTGCTGGGTGCTGGGGACCAGCAGAAACCAACACTACAAGATCATGTGACTGCTGGGTGCTGACTCCCAGCAAGGGGACCAGCAGAAACCAACACTACAAGATCATGTGACTGCTGGGTGCTGACTCCAGCAAGGGGACCAGCAGAAACCAACACAAGATCATGTGACTGCTGGGTGCTGACTCCCAGCAAGGGGACCAGCAGAAACCAAAACTCTACGCTCATGTGACTGCTGGGTGCTGGGGACCAGCAGAAACCAACACTACAAGATCATGTGACTGCTGGGTGCTGACTCCCAGCAAGGGGACCAGCAGAAACCAACACTACAAGATCATGTGACTGCTGGGTGCTGACTCCAGCAAGGGGACCAGCAGAAACCAACACAAGATCATGTGACTGCTGGGTGCTGACTCCCAGCAAGGGGACCAGCAGAAACAAACACTACAAGATCATGTGACTGCTGGGTGCTGGGGACCAGCAGAAACCAACACTACAAGATCATGTGACTGCTGGGTGCTGACTCCCAGCAAGGGGACCAGCAGAAACCAACACTACAAGATCATGTGACTGCTGGGTGCTGACTCCAGCAAGGGGACCAGCAGAAACCAACACAAGATCATGTGACTGCTGGGTGCTGACTCCCAGCAAGGGGACCAGCAGAAACAAACACTACAAGATCATGTGACTGCTGGGTGCTGGGGACCAGCAGAAACCAACACTACAAGATCATGTGACTGCTGGGTGCTGACTCCCAGCAAGGGGACCAGCAGAAACCAACACTACAACAAGATCATGTGACTGCTGGGTGCTGACTCCAGCAAGGGGACCAGCAGAAACCAACACAAGATCATGTGACTGCTGGGTGCTGACTCCCAGCAAGGGGACCAGCAGAAACAAACACTACAAGATCATGTGACTGCTGGGTGCTGGGGACCAGCAGAAACCAACACTACAAGATCATGTGACTGCTGGGTGCTGACTCCCAGCAAGGGGACCAGCAGAACACAACACTACAAGATCATGTGACTGCTGGGTGCTGACTCCAGCAAGGGGACCAGCAGAAACCAACACAAGATCATGTGACTGCTGGGTGCTGACTCCCAGCAAGGGGACCAGCAGAAACAAACACTACAAGATCATGTGACTGCTGGGTGCTGGGGACCAGCAGAAACCAACACTACAAGATCATGTGACTGCTGGGTGCTGACTCCCAGCAAGGGGACCAGCAGAAACCAACACTACAAGATCATGTGACTGCTGGGTGCTGACTCCAGCAAGGGGACCAGCAGAAACCAACACAAGATCATGTGACTGCTGGGTGCTGACTCCCAGCAAGGGGACCAGCAGAAACAAACACTACAAGATCATGTGACTGCTGGGTGCTGGGGACCAGCAGAAACCAACACTACAAGATCATGTGACTGCTGGGTGCTGACTCCCAGCAAGGGGACCAGCAGCAGTTGTGGTTCCATGGGAAGGGCAAAGAAGAATTTTGATGAAGATAATTAGAAGTCTGTCCAGACAAAAGTTGTATCATGTAGTGGAAAGTTTCTGTGCCAAGTCTGATGTTGGTTAATTGATGGTTAAAGTTACAAGACTGTTGGTAACACATGTTTATGAGAGTTGATTTTGACATTGACGGTATCGTCACTCTCCAGTCTACCCAGCTGTAAATGGGTACCTGACCTAGGTCTTGATTTAGGGAAGGAAAGGTAGCAAGGATGGGAACTAGTTACCCACCTTTTGACGTGGGACCTAGTGTAGAGAAATCACTTGGCATAGTTTGCTATGGGGGGGAAGAGAGTTAGTAATGTGTCCTGTATAGGAGATAATGACAGAATAGGCTTACTGTTCACTCAGGCAACTAATATGAGATTGTGCACAGAGCTGGCAGGTTCATGATATAAAACAAATAGCTATAGACTGCAGGAACATTCACTTCTGTGCAGGCTTCCTGCAACAGGCCAGATGTAGTTTCTGTGCAGGCTTCCTGCAACAGGCCAGATGTAGTTTCTGTGCAGGCTTCCTGCAACAGGCCAGATGTAGTTTTTTTGTGCTTCACAGCTGATACTCTCCATAACTAATCATGATGTTTATACAACTTATTACTGTGTTCTGATGTGGTTTTTTTTTTCTGTTTCTCTTCATCAGAGCCTGTACGGCAGTGTTATTTGTGTTGGGGGCAACACACTGTTACAGGGCTTCACCGACAGGCTGAATAGAGACCTCAGTAACAAGACCCTTCCAGTAGGTGTCTGTCACATGTACAGCTCATAACCTTTCAGCTCCATGTGGAAAATGAGGCCTTCGATAAATTCTGGCCCAGCTTTCCATAGACTGTACCATTTGTCTGAACAGATCCTCATTTGTCTGAACAGATCCTCATTTGTCTGAGCAGATCCTCATTTGACTGAAGAAATGGTACAGTGTAGGAGGCTTGGCAAGAATTTAAGGTTTTTCCATGCATTAAATTTATCCCTTTTATGTCTTTCTGAGTAGCAGAAATAAACTGAAAAACACTTGGAGAAGAGAGCTGGAGACAGAATTGATAATAATGTAGACATGGAATGAGCTTGAGCTGATGGCACGGGATAGGAGAACTTGGCTTACATTTGTTGAAGGCCTCTGCTGCTTGTGGAACTGACGGGTGATGAATGAAGAATATATGTCGCCATGTCTCTTCTCCACACTTGCAAGTGGTTTAGGTAAATAGTTGCACATGTTCGGGAGATGGCAGTGTATGTGAGGGAATCTGATGCACAATTGTATGTTAGGGAGAGTGCAGTATACATAAAAGAATGGGAAACTGTTGCAAACTAATATGTTAGGCAGATGGTAGCGCATATCTGGATGCTGGGGAGATGTAAGCACATCTGTATTTTGGGGAGATGAAAGAACATCTGTATTTTGGGGGGACTTGTGGTATGTTAGTGAGATGGTAGCATGTTTGTATGTTAGTGAGATGGCAGCATGGTTGTATAAAATGAGATGGTAGCATATTTGTATGTGAGTGAAATGGTAACATATTTGTATGTTAGGGAGATGGTACCATATTTGTATGTTACGGAGATGGTAACATGATTGTATGTTAGGGAGATGGTAGCATGTTTGAATGTTAGAGTGAATTTCACAAAGTTATGTTTTAGTGTGTTTCTACTAAACATTTCTGTTTGAGATCACATGATATTAAAGTATCACCTGATCCACAGAGCATGAGACTGAAGGTAATTGCAGCCTCGAGCTCGTCAGAACGCAGGTTCAGTAGCTGGATAGGAGGGTCTATACTGGCCTCATTGGTAAGAGTCATGTTATTTATTGTTGTCATTTTTCAAAATCAAGTCAGCCCTAAAATAAGCATTTTTAAGACTGGCATGTCATGGCATTGTGAAACATGGAGGACAGCCAAAAATGACAACCAGAAAGGTACAGAATTTTCTACTTTGGTCCTTGGCTGCTGACTGACAAAGCAATCATCAAAGCTTGGTGCCATTTGTTTAAAAAAAAAAACTGCAGAAGTTGCATTGCTGAGTAAGATTGGGTCAGTAAGTTAGTCTACTTACGTAAGTTGGGAGCTTTCATTGCATTTAGAAATATATGGAGATCAAAAGAAATCAGATCCAACACAAAAATGAATTTTTGATCAAATGTCAAGTCAATCCTATTGTATGGCTCTGCAACATGGACAAAAACAACAACCACAAAGCTACAGACTTTCATAAATGGATGCTTGCATAGAATAGGAGGATTGAAGTTGTACGGCGAGGCCACTAATGACAAGAACTAGACAAACACAAGTGGAACAAGAAATGAGAAGAAGCTGGAGATTGATAGGACACATATTGAGAAAATCTTTTGATGGCACAATCCTTGTTTTGTAGTCCCCAGGATAAGAGGAGGACCAAAGAAGACACGGAACAGAAATCTGGTGACAGACAGGAAGGGGATGGTAAAGACATGGAAAGACCTTGAGCTGATGGCACAGGACAGGACGACCGTGACCTGATGGCACGGGACAGGACAACCGTGACCTGATGGCACGGGACAGGACAACCGTGACCTGATGGCACGGGACAGGACGACCTTGACCTGATGGCATGGGGCAGGATGACCTTGACCTGATGGCACTGGACAGGAAGACTTGACATAAGTTTGTTGACGGCCTTTACTCCTGTGAGAGGTGAAAGAAGTAAGAGTTGGTCTACAGAAGTGACCTTGATGACACATGATTTATAATTATGTGTATGCCTTATTTTGTCTCTGTTTTTTTTACAGGGGGCCTTCCAACAAATGTGGGTCTCCAAACAAGAGTACGAGGAAGGCGGCAAACAGTCTGTCGAGAGGAAATGTCCTTGATAAATTAGTTGTATGTTAGAATCAGAACATTTCTCCATCTTTGTCTTTACCAGTATGGGGAAATAATAAAGGTGGCTGTTGTAAAACAAGAAGATAAAGTAAACAAATATTTTAAAATTTGCTGTTGACTCAGCTTTACAATTTAAACAGTACACCACAGGGCAATTGAAAACTTACAATTTTTTTATTTATGTTTTTGCAATCACTCCTGTACAACTAATTTATATAAAACAAATGCCAAAGTAAAAAGAATTAAGTGTTAATTTATTACATAAGATGCTAAATCACTTGAACATTACAACTCAACATGTGATCCAGTCTGTACAACTGATAACAATAATTTTAGCTGTCTCTTGTTATGTCAGTGGTGGCCATTGTAGATTTTTTGTTTGGTTTCTGGAAATAAAATTAAAACTTATTAGTCAAATGGCAATTATTGCCCCTTGTTTTGACATTTGTTTCAAGTATGTATATCCAATAGGTACACATGAAGATATAAACATTTAAAAAACTGGATGTTATAAACATTTAAAAACTGGAGGTTATAAATGTTTGAAAGCTGGAGAATATAAGCATTTTAAAAACTAGAGGTTATAAACGTATAAAAACTGGAGGATATAAAAATTTTAAAATGAAGTTAAAATATTTAAAAACTGGAGGTCATAAACATAAAACAAAACTGTTAAATCACCCTGCAGAACTGAGGACATTTCTGGATCAAAGGTTAAGAAAAAGGACATTGCAAGTATGTTGAAAAAAATGGATGAATGAGGACAAAAAAATATGTGACACAGAAAGATGAAAAGGAAAACAAAACACTCGGAACAAGAAATGAGCAAGTAAATATACAAGATGAGAAAAAAAATACAGTACAGATAAACTAACAAACAACATCCAATGAAAATTAAACACCAGAATCACAAAATAGAATGGTCTGATCTGCAAGTCAAGAAGGCTCACATTACTGGCTGGAAGTGATGAATGCAGATATACCCACCATGGAAAAAAATATACAAATTTGAATGTCATAAACGCAGCATACTACGAGTAATTTTTGTTATTTTCTGTTTTGCTTTGTTTTTGCAGATTTTTTTTGGGTGATATTTCCAAAATCTTATGTTAATTGCACTTGGTACTATTAATGTTTCAAGCATTCTGTGAAAACTTGGAAGTATCATGGTTGTAGTCAGAAATGTCAAAATGCTGTCTTGGGATCATACACCATAATTCAAGGCAGGGTTGAAACAAGTAGTGTCATGTAATTCAGTGAAACAATGTCAGTGTGAAGTTTTTGAGAGAATAAGGAGTGGCTGTAATAGGAAATAAAATTGGATAATTAAAACATTAAATTATTGTTTGGCTTTTTGTACTGTGATATACCTTGTATCTTATAACAAACACCATCAGCAACCAAGAACTACTTATTCGGAACCAGGAGGACATGCACACCATAATAGCTGGCAGACGCTGGAGTTGGGTTGGCCACGTCCTCAGAAGGGACCCTGATACCATCACAAGAACAGCTATGCTATGGACCCCCGAGAGAAAGCGAAAGAGAGGCTGACCAAAAACAACTTGGCGGAGAACTGTGGAAGCCAAGATGCAAAGAATGAACCAGAGTAGGGGCACTGTACGAAGGATGGCCACCGACCGAGCAAAGTGGAATCAATTTGTTGTTGCCCTACAAGACGCCACCAGGCGTGATTGCCGCCGACTGCTTTGACAGCTGGCAGTTATGGATCAAAGAAGAAGAAGATATCTTATAACATCAGTCTTCAAGTCTTTCTTTATTTTTTTTTTTTGGTTTCCCTTTCAGCTTCCTGCAAAACATAGGTGTTCAATAGCTCCTCTATCCAATAGTTCCTCTTTATCTGATAGTTCTTTATTCAGTAATTCCCTTTATGCAGTGTGTCCAAGTTTTACCTCCGTTTTTCTTCCTCGTGTAGTTTTGGGGGGTCTGGCTTTTTTTCACGGCTGAATATTCTTCCTCTTCGATGATCTCCTGCTGGTACATCAAATTTTACATGGTAGAACACTTTCATACTTGCAGAAATTCTTTCACCATAAATGCTGCTCATATTTTTTATGTGGCGACCTACTTTTGGATCCTGCAAAACCTAAAAATGATCTCATTCACTGGTGCTTCAGTTATGCAGGTGCTTTATTGTTGAATGCTTTACCAAGCTCTGTCAAAACTAAAAACTACACCACATGTCAAAGTCATGACAACTTGAAAATAAGCCTAGCTGGCAAATCTCCGTTTTAGTTAATACAATGCTTTCATTGCGTCTTCCTCCACTCCCTCTCTCTGTTTGCCAGTGAATTAATATTAACTACTTACTTTCACCCGTTTGCCAGTCACTTCGATTACGGAAACAACAGCAAATGGATTGATTTGCCGTTGCCCTAAAGACGCCAATAGGCGTGATGGGAAACAATGGCAAAGAAAATCTATCTGCTGTTGCCCTAAGACGCCACTAGGCGTAATGGCCACTGACTGCTTTGACGGTCGGTGGCTAAGGACGGAAGAAGAGAAGAAGAACTTACTTTTGAAGTTCTGAATGTTTTAATTTGTGAACACTGTCATGGGTTGTGGCCCCCCCCCCCCCCCCCCCCATATGCTCTACATTAATGGTCCAGAGTCTGTTCTCTTTCCTTCGTTGTCTAGTTCCTTCAGTCGTATCTCATGGGCCCTCTCCTTTTCTCTTTCCGCTGCTTCGTGTTTCCTTTGCGCTTCTTTCTTGTCGGCCTCCGCTTTTGCCTCTTCTGCTTCTTTCTCTGCTTTGGCTTTTTCGTGGTCTCTCTCTCGAGCTTTCTTTCCTCACGAACCGCTGCTTTCTCTCTTGGTCCTGGTCTTTTTCTACAGACTTATCAACATAGTCAACTAAATCTCTGCCACTTAATCCCAAACCTTTGCCCAAATTTAAGCAACAAGCGTGGAGATTTTATGGCTCGGCTATTCCTGTGCAAGAAGTCTGTTTACTGGCTCAACGAAAATGCACTTGCTACTTCTTTCTTCTTCTTTGATCCTTAGCAACCGACTGTCAATGCAGTCAGTGGCCATTACGCCTGGTGGCGTCTTGTAGGGCAGCAACAAACTGCTTCCCCTTTGTTCGGTCGGCAGCTGCTTACTAGTATAAAATTAACCACTTTTAACTCTTTCATTCCAGAGTTATTTTGCACGCTGTGCCAGACTTTTTTTGTGGGCAGAATTTTATAGAGTGAAGTGTTCATCTTTCAGTCTAAATTTGTTTGTGAATTTTCCTTTGAACATGTACTTATTATATACCAAACTGTAGGGAAATGGATAGAGAATTCAAATATATAATGTCTGTGGTAGTATTAACACAAGTATGTTCGGTATAATTTAATCATTTTGCATGTAAAATTGAAAAACGCTAAAAAGTTGACTGTAGAATACGATCTTACCAACGACAAATTACTGTCGTAGACAATAAAACTTTCTTTTTAGTCTTCAAACGTCAAGTTAATCCATATACAAAGTAAAAAAAAACATGCTTATGGCCAAAATTAGTAGATTTAGTGTTATTCGCACCAGTTTGTCCGTGGTTCTTTGTAAGAAAAAAATAAATTATGCAATCATGCATTACGTAATTTTCAAACAAATAAATAAGAATAACGTCATATAAATACTTTTTTACTCTTGTTTAATGTTTTAATAGTATCCCTAGCTTCATCTTCTACCAAGAACTAGTGATTAGATGTTACGGTAGGTCTAGTTTTGTTGCTTTTTGATCGGCCAGAATATGACTACGCCCACTCATCAACTAAATCTAGTGTGTCTAGCTTTTCTGCATATATTCCGTATTTTGACAACAAACTGTGACTACCAAACAATCATCATCAATGTCAGCAATGTTTCAAAGTAGTTTGACACAATTATTTGCTTAGGAGACTTAGAAAATGTAAATATAAAGCGTGACATATTTCTCTACCAAAAAACACGAAAAACGTAAACACGCGAATCTTCACAAAAATTGTGATAATAACATCAAAACACGCACATGTGCTGATTAACTAAAGTCAAATTAGTTGTTTAAATAGTAGCGGAAGTCATTCTACGAGTTTTAATATATGAACTGCATTAAGCGGACGATTTTTAGGGTTTATTCGTAATAAACTAAAAACCACGCTCTGAGCGTTGCTGGGGCACGGCGTGTTGAATTTTGCAACGCTCAGAGCGTTGCTGTGGAGTCAAAGAGTTAAGTACAAATTAACACGCTGTCTATAATTATAAGTTTAACAAGTAGAAATTAACAAGCTATCTAAAATTATAAGTTTAACAACACCAAAAATAGTCTAAAGCAAATAAACTCTTTTCTGCCTTACAAATGTTGGAGAAATTTTAGTTTTTATCACTTATTGAATTACTAACTTACAATATTTCACCTTGTTATTTACTGCACACCATGATCAGATTTATGTAAAATACAAACTGACAGTATTCTTTCAGTAATCTGAAATTTATGCCAGTGAGTTCTAGGGGAAGTAACCATCAGGTTCTATTATCCCAAAACGAGATACTCCAATTGTCGTGTTATTATTGTAAATGTGTACTTATTTCAATTACCCCAGACGGGCCACCAATTGTCACGGGTTGCCTCCCCTGCTCTGCAGTGATGGTCCAACAGTGGCCAAAATTTAGAGTACAAACTGAGGGACTTTTAAGGTATCTACCTTCGCTCAAGATTACTCTTGGCAGAGGTTGTATAAAGAAGGATGGTGCTTTTATTTTAGAGTCCTCATAGGATATTTTAGAAATCAAGCACAATGCTGAATTTTTCAAAGCTATTGTGAACTTTGCATCTGTCCACCCCTTCTATGAAGAAAAAGATATGTTAGCTCATTTCTGAGCCCCCATATGAATTATTCAGTAAATATTACTTAAGTAGCTCTGAAATAGAAATTGTGAGGAGAGTGTCTTTTGCTATCTTCTTCTTCTTTGATCCTTAGCCGCCGACTGTCAAAGCAGTCAGTGGCCATTACGCCTGGTGGCATCTTGTAGGGCAACAACAAATTGGTTCCACTTCGCTCGGTCGGCGGCCATCCTTCGTACAGTGCCCCAACTCTGGTTCATTCTTTGCATCTCAGCCTCCACAGTCCTCCGCCAAGTTGTTTTTGTTCAGCCTCTCTTTCGTTTTCCTTCAGGGGTCCATAGCATAGCTGTTCTTGTGATGGTATCGGGGTCTCTTCTGAGGACATGGCCAACCCAGCTCCAGCGTCTGCCAGCTATGATGGTGTGCATGTCCTCTTGCTTGCTCCGAGTAAGCAGATCTTTGTTGGTGATGGTATTCGGAGAATTTTTCTTAGGCATGTTGTGTGAAAAGAGGACAATTTCGACATTTCCTTCTCTGTGCTATGGCCAGGTTAAAATCACTTAACTCACCAGGTGTTGGACTGGTTTGATGACTGCTCCGTCAATTGTAGACTTCTGTGGTGAGGGCACATCCCAGGCATAGTTCCGGCTGTCACTTCCACTGTCCCTTTTTTCCTCAGCAGTTTACCTTCCCTGAGCATAAATCATAAAACCAATGGATTGGATGAAAAATCATAGTTAATGTCAGTTAATTTGATGAACAATTTGGACTGGACAGCGGAAACGATTTTTGCCTGGTTCGGGCATATGCATATAAACTTATTAAAATGCTAATATAATAAATATGTATACCATGATGTCATCTTCATCCACTCACTGCCTGGGTCTACCTCTGCTTTTGGTTCCCTGTGAGAGAACCGGCATGAAGCAGTCACCAGTGCTTGCTGTGGTGGTTCATGACATCGTTTTCATCTGCTGAGATTGCCAGCCTCGTATGAACTTGTACAACTACCAGCTGGTTAAACATGTCAAATTTTATATTTTACAACTTACCCTGTATAATTGGATATTTTTCTACACGTCTGACACATGAAGACTTCCGAATAATGTCGGGCCACAGCTTTTGCGCCATCTTACAGGTAGTTGAGTATTACTTTAATGATAATCCCACTATTATCCTGTTCATAGGTTCCGTGGACTTTGTGGTTTCCAGTATTATAAAGTTGAGTTTTATGCTGGTTAATTTCAGTAGATCCTCAATACTTGGTCCAATCCTCATTATTGAAATCCTATATTTCTTTGGCCCTGGCTTGTCTGAAGGTGTCATCTTGACTCAATGGAACACAGTGCTGAAGTCTGAAAATGGGCTACATTATATGGTTCCTTTGACCCACTCTCCATAAGCTTTCTGCACAGTGAGTCGCCAATCAAACGTAATCTATCAATAAATATAAAATCCCAGCTTTTTCTGTCACTAACGCCAAGGGGTGCAACTTTGATTGAAAGTTAGACATTAATTGTATTGTTTCCCTTATATGTACTCTCCAGAAAATTGTAACACTCGACAAACAAAAGTGCGCAAATGACGGTGTGCACAAAAATATTTATAGAACTGTGGTGACGCACAGTGGTTTTTTTTAATACGTTTCAATAAGTAAAATTCCCATTAGGTATTGGTGCTTTTTAATTTAATTCCTGTCTTATGATGGGCTTTTACACTAGTTTTAATATATTTTGGCTAGTCCAAGCATATTTAAATGTTTGACTTTTAAGCATATATATCTTCTTTCTCCTTCTCTCGTGAAATTCCGCAGGACACGGGTAATTTCAAACACCTCCGATGTGAGGTATTGACACTTCCCCTTTTAGATGACTCATGTCTGTACTTCATAACAAACCTTTCAGTTTAATTTGTTTTATGAGTTGACAAACAGGAGCCACCCCCCCCCCCCCCCCCCTGGTTATGTAACTTTCCTGCTGGCAAATCTGTGTTTATTTTCTGATTGTCAATACAAGCAGTATGGATGCACAGATCGGTGTGAGTGAGATACGCGCCTGGGTTTGTTTAAACATCGGTAATACCGATTTATCTGCCTGCTCCCAGCTGAGTTGTTTACATTCTATCTACCCATGACAGATGATGCAAAAATAACAACGTGAAACCTGAGTCATGCTTTCAATATGAGAGAGAATACGGGCTAGGAAGAAATAAAAGGACCATACAATATGGAGAAGAAAACAGGTAGAACACAATAAAATGAATAGTACGATCATTTTGTGACAAACACTGAGAATTGCAGGACAGAAATGTCAATAGTCAATAATGCCTATTTTGTTACCCTGATTAAATAAATATTTTGTTCATTCGTTCTTTAATCCCGGGGATTCCAGAACAAGAACCACCTTGTGATACTATAAACTGGCTTTCTCAGCATGTACCCTAGTAACCTCCTACACCTGATTCTTGCCTATTGTTTCACTAGTACATATCTGGTTCTTTCAATCAGCTTCACATTGATGATCAGGGAATGATGACTGTGGTAAAGCCCAAACAAGGACCACAGAATTTTAGCCCTGCATATTTGGAGAGCTCCTAAGGATGGAGAATGCATTATACCACTCCCTTTCCCTTGCTAGCATGCAACCAGGCATTCAAATTCTTTAGATGCATGATAGACAGACACAGAACACCCAGGAAAGGAACCACAGCTCATGTTTCAAAATGGCAGAAAAGCATTGGGAAAAAAGTCTAGATCTACAATGTAGATACAGCCAAGAATTCTTCAACTTAGCACTTGGTTGTGACAGAGTGACAAGCTCAGCAGCCCTAGTTAAACAATATCCTCAGTATCACACCAATCGCTCGTTGTTCTTGTCAACCTGGATATTTTGAACAGACAATTCTTACGCATGTGCTGAAATGATCTTCACTTTCCACTGAATTCCTGGCATGATAAAAGCTTTTGCCTTTTTTTATTTAATTTTATATCATAGTCTACTCCTCCAATTTTTGCAGAACATGGAGAAGAGAGCTAGAGACAGAAGAGAAAAATGATGAGAAGATATAGAAAGACCTAGAGCTGATAGCATGTGACAGGATGTTGCATGTGTTTGTTGAAGGCCTGTGTTTCTTGCGGCGTTAAACAATACTGACTGACTGATATTTTTACACAGCATTTACAACAAGTTAGTCTGATGATCAGAAGTCACACCAACCAGACAAATGTTTTGGCCCTTTTGGGGGGGTGTGTCTACTTGTGTCATGACTCACAAATGTCACCTTCCTGTTAGTTCTTTCTGCTTGAACTGGGAATTGAACCCATTCCACCTTGGTTGCAATGTCTGAAATGGCTATTTTCTCCTGATTTTATCCATTCTGCTTCATTGCTGTATTTATAAAATAAGTTGTGTATGAAAACTGACTTAACTGATTGTGGTCAGCTCATAGCCAGCAGTTTTGTCAAGTCTTTTAAATTGACTCACTTCAGGCCCAACAGTTTCAGCAGATCATACACTGAGGGGATCACTTGTACCTACTTCTACAGCTATGATCTTTACTGCGAAACCCTCGTGTCTCAGTTCAGTGACCAGAACATTATATTTGGCCATTTGAAAAACATACTGCTCATCTAATAGTGATTCAGATGTCATTGTCAGGTCAATCATTACAATCTGATGTGATGATGGAGAATGCAGCCTCGTATCTGGCCATTTTGAAGAGTTTCTAATGACTTCAGGGTTATATCCTTGATATAATATCACATAAAAGGACTTTCAAATTAGAAGCAATTATTGCAGTCACAGCACTGGCTAAAATGGTCTTGCTCACCATTAAAAAAACACACTTTTTTTTAAACTGACGTTTAAGTTCCAGGAAAGACAAAATTTATTTCCAGAGTGCCCACACAAATGTACGTATCAGTAGATAGTTGTTATCATTCATAATTTCCAGGGTATCCACACAAATATACGTATCAGTTGATAGTTATCACACAAATGTACATATCAGTCGATATCATTCATAATTTCCATGGGAGCCCGCAGGAATATATGTATCAGTTGATAGTCATTATCATTTATAATGTCCTATTTGCTCCCTATGGAGTATGTAGCTAACACTAACAGCTGATCCTCCAGGAAGCCTGCACCAAAGTGGTCATGTGCTCTTGCATAGTTTCTCTAACAATTTGTTCTCCTGTCATTGTTTTGACAGGTATACTTGCTCATTCACATTTATATTTTACAAAACAAGCAACAAACAAGTAAAAATATCACAACAAAATATATTTTATTCATTAAACTCTGTGTGACAATACAGCTACATATCCAGATTTCTTCAAAATCAAAGTTGGATAGAATAAATAAAATAAACCAACAAAATTTCTGAACTATGTGCTTTGATTCACTCTTTTATCTGCTACAGTGTGAGGCAAACAATAAAAACCAACCAGGCATAAAGTTTCTTGATTTTCTCTTTTATATGTACAGCATGTAGTAAAGAATAAAATCTAATTAGGCATGAAGATTCTGACCTATGACCTTTGACTAACTCCAATGCTACAGTGAACCAAGCATCGGCTTCACTGCAACCATCTATAACACTATACAATATGACAGACTGACTGTTCTGTCATATTCAAACACAAGTTTTAGTTACTTGACATCCCCAGACAAAAGTGACAAGTACCTGTCCATAGCAATCCCTAACCCTAATAATAAAGGTCACAAATGGCTTGTCACTGGATATTCAACCACTCAAATCATTTCCCTTCAGCTCCCTGTAAAGCATGCAGCCAACACTGTGGCTGGCCTCCTTGCAGGAAACCTGCACTAAAATAGTGTGTTCTTGTAACCATGGCATCTGTAGTAATGTGTTTTACATAATGAGGTTTGCCAGTCACATACAACATGTGCATGAGGGAGCACACTCACAACCAAGACAAGAATTTATTTATCTATATTCATTATTGACATGGGAAAATGTGCAGTCTCTAAGTTTTTTAAAATGTTTCTAACTGAAGAATTAGTGCCGCTCTGGTCAGGAATGGTCTTGTTCAATTCTGACACTAGTTCTTCTCAGGTACATAATGGTCCCTCGATGAATTATGCTTTTAAACTCTTTACTTGTGGAGTGGTTTCCCATCTTTTCTGTCACACAGAGTTTTCATACAGTGTTAAAGTTTAAGGGTCAGTTCTTTCCAAGTTTTAAAAAAAAAATGGAAATGTTATACACAGTTGTTAAAGGAAATTGCGTGAGGATTAATAAAACTGGGACAAAACAAAACCTAAGCTCAAATATACTTGACCCACATCTGGCCTTCTGTCTTAAGTGCCTAGACCCTGACTACTGGCTTCTTGTCTTTTATGAGTTAATTAACAACACATTCATTTATAAGTTAGCTATTACATAACCCCAGATATTTCAATATTGACAAAACTCATAAAATGATGTGACACAAGAACATTCTTGCTGGTAAATCTGTGTTTCTAGGCACAGATAACCTGTCACCATGTAGCACTCAGCAATAACATATCTGCCACTCCACTAGAAGTATATGCCAGTCTACCTCAATTTTTTTTCTTCATATTTTAGCCTTGTGCTGCTTTTTTATTGTTGTCCTTTTTATTTGTGTGTATGTGGGGGGGGGGAAATAGAATTTATTTATCAACTATATGTGTGTGTGTTTGCCCCCCCCCCCCCCGTAGTTTCTGGGGGGTCTCTGAAGAGACAAAGAAATAACAGGACTACTGCACCCTCTGTCCTACAAGGTGTGACTAAATATGAGGTTGGCAACCTCATCATGTAAACAAAATTGTCACAGATGCCATTGCTGTATGATCATGTGACTGTTTGGTACAGGTTCCTGCAGACCAGCTACAATAATGGCTCCATGCTCTGTAAGGAGCAGAAAGAAGTATGTGCTTGAAAATATAACAATAAATGACTTTGTAATAACTCTACACGCACTGGATTCTACGGTCAAGAATGGTGGACATAGATCTTTCCGTGGGAGATATAACTTCTCACGCAATACAGATGATTCCAATGATAATGATTGCTGGCGGCAGAATAACAAAGAGAATTCTACAGTAATATCCAGTCCTGTAGATAAGGTAGATAACAGTGCTAAATCTCAAGTCAGTGTGTTAAAAACCAACAGCGTATTTATTGACAGATCTGATAAATTGGTTACAAGTAACAAACATACTACTGCTTGTTCCATGAAGGAAACAAATGTTGTGAAAAAAAATAAAGAGATTGTCAAACCTTCTAGTCATACCCAGTCAAGGCAGTGTGACTCATTTTTTAAACACATTGCCACAAGCAAAGAAAAAAATAGTTGTGATAGGAGACATAACCCTAAGGTTATAAAGTACCAAGGGAGTTCATCCTACGGTAACGTTTCTTCTCCCAAAAACAAGAAAAAATGTGACAGATCTCAACATTGTGATTCTAAAAGTTTTGAAAACTATAGCAGAAGTAATTATATGAAAGTTCATCAGTCTAGTAATAATTTTTCTGCTAAAAAGCCAGTTCTATCTGATGGACATTGTTATCTGGGAAGAAGTATTAAGAATAACTATTGTAACTGGGATTTAAATCAGTACAACGGTGTTGATAGAGCAAATAACAATGCTCTCAAAAGAAATTATACAGATCGCAACCAGGTTAACTGTGCTCCACATAAGAGCAAGATTATTAGCAATCAGAGTAATAGGAACGGTAATAGGTTCTTAAATGCTTTTGCTTGTCATGCTGATAGATTTGAGAGATCATCTCGGTCTTGTGAAGGTAGTAAATTTTTTTCAGCCTACCGCACTGACAACTGTGAATTATAGGTCAAGTTGTCCCTAAGACGTCTATGTTGTCTGCTATGTGACGAGAGTTGTTGACATCGCAGGAGGGCCACAACCTTACACCACGGAGTTCGGGTAATTGTAAAGTGAATTTTCCGTGTTCACTCATAATCTTACCATGGATTAAAATAGATATTTTCATTTGTATTGTCTCACAGCGAGCGACTTTGCGAGGGGAATCACCATTCTAATTTTACATTACCTGGGAGAGATATAGATCACTATGTACCATTTGTCCATTCAAGCGAGCCTAGACAGTACGTTAACCCACCGTGTCATGATGTCACCTTGCGTGTTGATGAGATGTTCGCAAGACCTCGAAGGAATTTTTTTTTTGTTTTTTTTCAAAGGTCCTGTTTATTTTTTGTTCTGTTTACAAACACTGAATGTTATTGTATTCTTTAGTATAGAACTTTATATGTTGTTAATGAAATATTATGTAATCTTTGTAACATTTGATTGCCATAATTATTTGTTGGTTGTTACATATGTGACTGTATTTTAATTATGCATTAAATAATTTCTATGCTCAAACTTATTTACTGAGACAATGTAATAGTCATTTTCATAGATAGTCCTGAGTATTTTTATGCACTACTTAAAATTTTGGTTTTGTCTTTCATCATGGGTTTCATACCATGTTTAGTTAACATATTTATATACAGATTATTTGAATTAATTGTTTAGTGAAAGGTAATTTTAAACATAACTTGTATGTATTATTAATGATTTTGCGTTGAAGTTAAGGACGTATTCTGAAACTTGGTTTTCATTTTTTCTAAATTATGACATTTGATAATTTAAACGATTCGATTTTTTGTCAGCTAGAATTAACTTAAATTTCCTATTAAATTAAGTGGGTAGAATTAACAGCGACGGCTGATACTCGTGATCATTTACAGAATTTAAATATCTGATTATAATACATAGTTAAGATAAATAATATTACACTTATATATTTATAACTTTGTAAGCAGTTCAACAGTTTATTACCCAATGGGACGTTTCTTTAATGTATTTTTTTTTAAAAAAGAAGAGAAAAAAAAAACTTACACGTTTTGATGTGTGTCTATTTAAAGATAAGATTATTTTTATGTTACTCAGCTAATTTAATTGTTAGTTATTAATTATAGCTACATATTACTTAGAAATAAAAATACTATTTTTATTTAACCTAACGATAAGAAACATTTTTTGTATTGTACCTTTTTTTGGAAAATGTGTTTTGGACATTGTGATATTTATTTTTTTCTGCGCCAGCGCTAGATTGTATGTTAAGGTTACTATTATGTAGTGACATTAATTCTTTGAAAATGTTTTGATGTTCGGATGTATTTTTTGGTATTTAGCGCTTGACTATGCGTCAATGCAAAACTTGTGTTAGCGTTAATATTTTTGTTTGGATGATATTTGATGTAATTTATTTTTAGTTATGTATAAGCTTTTAATTTAGTTAAATTACTTATTATGCTGTGCTTGTCATAAGCTTTCTTTTTTGTGTTAGTATATAAATATACTTTAGCATTTTTGTATTTTACAATACGTTGTTACATTTAGATAGTTATTGTTAGGTGTTGTTACCAACTTTCTTTACATTTGCATCTTTACTTTCATCTCTCTTTGTTGACTATTCGTCATTTTTTACATCTTGTCTGTTGTCTTTTCAATATTGTCTGATATTTTGTTTATGCTTCCGTGTTTCATCTTTGATGTAATTCATACTTCTTGTATACTTTTTTTTTCGTGTTACGCTATTTATACTTTCATTCTTTGTAGTGTTAAATTAATTATATGACTTTAGATAATGTAATTGGTTCTTATAATTCTATTTGTTTTACATGTATGGAATTGTTGTCTTCATTGTCACCTTATGATTCTATTTGATTCTTATCATATTCCCATTTCATATTTTGTCTTTTCTCGTATGATAATCTATTTTCTGTTTAGTTTGTACTATGTATACTTAACTTGGGTTTTGTATTAGATTAATTTTTATTTTGGTATGTTTGAATGATTATGTTGGATGATTTAGTCGTTATCTTACATTTATTGATGATATTTTTGTAGATGTGCTATGTTCTCTTGTCATAGGTATATTTTTGTAGGTAATTGATAGAACTTCATTAATTTTTTAAAAAAATTTTTGGGAATTAATTTAAGAGGTATCTGATATAACTTCATTGACCGTTAAATTTTTGGGAGTTAATTTTCAACAACAAAAAAAAATGATATAATCATTTTTTTTTTCCCTGGGAGTGTGGCAAACTGATAGGTGCAGATGTGATGAAAGGGAAATGATCTTGGGAAATACGTGTTGAGTAGAGTTAATTTTGGGTTAGAGTACTTGCTTACAGATTGGTATGAATTTGTTTAAAGATATCTCCTTTTGGTTTCGTGGAAGACAGTATGTCAGATAGCAGGTGAACTCTGGTCATAATGAACTGTTTCTGTACTGGTTTTAAGTGATGTGTGAATAGCTCTCGCGGCTAGTGTCCGCAGGGATTTTTGAGAGCAGTGTTAAGAGAACAGTAGATTCTCGTAACTGTGTGAACGGGGTGTGTTCCCGTGAGTTCAGTGTGTGCAGGGTTTTTGACTGAGGTGGTCAGCCCTAAGGTGTTTTTTGGATAATGTATGCCTGCGCAGGGCTATAGAGATTTTGTAGGCCTTGATTATTATATATCTGCCGTAGATGCAGTATTTGTGCACTGATGTGAAGTATAGAGATTTTGTAGGCCTTGATTATTATATATCTGCCGTAGATGCAGTATTTGTGCACTGATGTGAAGTATAGAGATTTTGTAGGCCTTGATTATTACATATCTGCCGTAGATGCAGTATTTGTGCACTGATGTGAAGTATAGAGATTTGGTAGGCCTTGATTATTATATATCTGCCGTAGATGCAGTATTTGTGCACTGATGTGAAGTATAGAGATTTTGTAGGCCTTGATTATTATATATCTGCCGTAGATGCAGTATTCGTGCACTGATGTGAAGTATAGAGATTTTGTAGGCCTTGATTATTATATATCTGCCGTAGATGCAGTATTTGTGCACTGATGTGAAGTATAGAGATTTTGTAGGCCTTGATTATTATATATCTGCCGTAGATGCAGTATTTGTGCACTGATGTGAAGTATAGAGATTTTGTAGGCCTTGATTATTATATATCTGCCGTAGATGCAGTATTTGTGCACTGATGTGAAGTATAGAGATTTGGTAGGCCTTGATTATTATATATCTGCCGTAGATGCAGTATTTGTGCACTGATGTGAAGTATAGAGATTTTGTAGGCCTTGATTATTATATATCTGCCGTAGATGCAGTATTCGTGCACTGATGTGAGTAGTAGAGATTTTGTAGGCCAGGATGTGTATGGGCCGTATGTTAACTGCATTATGAAGATTCATGTTTCGATGTAACTGTATTCGTCTAGATCTACGTGATGTTATAATTGTAATAAACCATGGTTAAAATATCATCAGCCGTTTATAACCGTCTATGACTTCTACGTGCGTACCTGTGTTGTGAGTGATTGTTCCAACACGCACGCACGCAAGCTACCACAAAGAAACCAGCATATTAACATTTGGTATTAAGAGTCTTAAGTTATAAATATTAACATTTGGTGTCCTGTGAGTGACTGTCCCAAAACACGCTCACCGTCTTCACCATAAAGACATCCACCATAATTATCTATACATATAACATTTGTATATTGTATAATTTTTGCCACAAATTCTGAAGACTAAAATCTATCATCTTGAAAGGGTATTCAGCCTTTGATGTACATCTCACAGGACTGTTTTAACAACAATTTTTAATCATAGATCACTTTTACTCAATCAATTACAATCTTGAGCTAGGCGGCCGCTAGAATCATTTTCAAGATGTATTGGTTGTTAGATCTAGTCAAATCCATCATCATTGTCAAGATGTATTGGTTGTTATATCTAGTCAAATCCATCATCATCGTCAAGATGTATTGGTTGTTATATCTAGTCAAATTCATCATCATCGTCAAGATGTATTGGTTGTTATATCTAGTCAAATCCATCATCATTGTCAAGATGTATTGGTTGTTATATCTAGTCAAATCCATCATCATCGTCAAGATGTATTGGTTGTTATATCTAGTCAAATTCATCATCATTGTCAAGATGTATTGGTTGTTATATCTAGTCAAATTCATCATCATTGTCAAGATGTATTGGTTGTTATATCTAGTCAAATCCATCATCATCGTCAAGATGTATTGGTTGTTATATCTAGTCAAATTCATCATCATTGTCAAGATGTATTGGTTGTTATATCTAGTCAAATTCATCATCATTGTCAAGATGTATTGGTTGTTATATCTAGTCAAATTCATCATCATCGTCAAGATGTATTGGTTGTTATATCTAGTCAAATTCATCATCATCGTCAAGATGTATTGGTTGTTATATCTAGTCAAATTCATCATCATCGTCAAGATGTATTGGTTGTTATATCTAGTCAAATTCATCATCGTCAAGATGTATTGGTTGTTATATCTAGTCAAATTCATCATCATTGTCAAGATGTATTGGTTGTTATATCTAGTCAAATTCATCATCATCGTCAAGATGTATTGGTTGTTATATCTAGTCAAATCCATCATCATCGTCAAGATGTATTGGTTGTTATATCTAGTCAAATCTATTGTTCTTATTTTGTTTTTCTCTTGGAATGTAGAGCTGCAACTGTTACTTGCCACTATTTTCTATTCTGCACCTTCCAATTCAAATCTGACCTTAAGAAAGCCTCCTTCCTCTTTTAACTTTTCAAGCTGACAGTCTTCTTCTTCAAGTACCATGCCTAGTGGTGTAGGAGATCATGTCTCTCCACAACTTCCTGTCTTCAGTACAATTGATCAATTCTGATGTTCACCTCCTTCCATATGCCACGAAGTCAAACTGTCCAGTATTTCTTCTCGTTTCTCTTCCTCTATCTCTTTTTCCTTCAATCTGACCTGTTGTTATGATATATTCCAGCTTTTTCCTTCAATCTTACCTGTTGTTATGATATATTCCAGCTTTTTCCTTCAATCTTACCTGTTGTTATGATATATTCCAGCTTTCCTCTCATAACATGTTCAAAAAAGTGGATTGCTTTTCTAACTTGTGAAATAAGTTTCCTTTGCACATTGGCCTCTTTCAGGACATCCTCATTACTCTCTGGATCTCAGTGGTATTTTTAATATTCTTCTGTAAAACCACATTTCTGTGGCCTTTAGTGCTTTCCTTACTTGTTTACTGTCTGTGACTCACTCCCATACGTCAGGATTGGTTCTATATAATACTGAAGAATTCTCTTTCTTACTTCCATTGACAAAGAACAGTTGCATAAAATACTCATTTTATAGAATGCTGTTTTTGTCTGAGCTATTCTGCTCTTCACTTCTGAGATGCATCTTCTATCCATTGTTATTAATGTGCCCGAGGTATTTGAATTATTGACTTGTTTTAAAACGGTTCCTTTTTCTTTGATAGTACATTCTGGAGAAGCCATTTTCTTTGAGTCGACCATTACTTCTGTCTTTTTGCTATTAAGGATAAGACCTTTATTTTCACTTTCTGTCACTATTGTATCAACCATTTCCTGCAGCTCTTTTTCACTTTTTGCTATTAAGACTGTGTATGTCCTCCAGTGATCTCATTATACTTTCACTGTACAGATTGAACAAATTCGGTGACAGCACACATCCCTGCCTGACACCCTTTTTTACTTGCTGAAACGTTTCTATTTGGCTGCTAATTCTTACCGCTGCTGTTTGTTGCCAGTACATGATCTTTATTATCCTCAAATCTTTACCATCAATGATGATGCTTTCTAACATTTTGATAATTTCCTCATGTTTCACTTTGTCAAATGCCTTAGCGTAAGCATAAGTACAGATCTGTTTTTACCTCTATGGCTCTTTCTATCAATGTTCTTATAATATATATGGCATTGTTTATGCCTTTACTTTCTACAAATCCACACTGTTCATCACTAATTTCTGGTTTAATTTTATTTCTCACTCTTCTTATAATTCGTAATAATATTTTGGTCACATGACTCATACGACTTAAGGTGCGATGATGTTCACATTCCATGGCTCCATGTTTCTTTGGCAATGCTATGAATATGGATTTTAGCAGATCATCAGGTATTTGACCACTTTTGTAGATGTCATTTAAGAGTTTCATTTAAGAGTTTTGTTATCACTTCTACTCCAAATTCTCCCAAAGCTTCCATTTCCTCTACTGTTACATTATCTAGTCCAGACACTTTGCCTTTCTTCATGCGATGTATGGCATCCTCTATCTCTGCCACAAGTAGTGGTGGTCTTTCAAAGCTGTCATTCAAATCTGGTCTTTCACCATCATACAGCTCCTTGATGTATTCTGTCCACCTTTCTACTGTGTTCTCATGACCAACAAATGTTCCTTCTTATGATTTCAAACAGCCAGTGGCTGTTTGTGTCCTTCTGCCTGTTAACTCATGTATTTGCTTGTACATAGATGTTGTGTCTTTTCTGTGCTGCACTTCAAGCTCAGATAAACCTAGCAACATAAAAAAAAGTACAAGTTTCATATTTAGTTTGAAGAAAAGTACAACTAAGTGTAGACTGCAATCAACACGAGACATGATATAGAATACAATATTACAGAAAAATACAAGAAATGATTGGAAAGAAAAAGTAAGATGGAATTTATTCTGAGTACAAATATCTCTGGAAACCATGCACAGAAGAAATATAATCAATGCTGGCCAGTGAGTGGCATGGGATAACCAACACTGTGTGAGTCTTCTATGATACATGTATGTACAAATAATCTGGATGAACATCAGGTTTATATGTTACCACTGAACAAGTCATGATAAATGGTGGGTTGAAATGCAATCGAGGGGGACACATCCAATTTGGACCAAATGGCTGTTAATATGTGACACGCAGACAAAATCAGTTCTGCACATGTGAGCAACTCACAATATATCGACACAATGACCAGATCAGCCTTGCAAATTCACGTTTTGTGGATGTGTGCTCTTGTCTATCTGTAATTACAATTGATGATACAGAGTTGTTATGTTAGAGTTCACGTTTTGTGGATGTGTGCTCTTGTCTATCTGTAATTACAATTGATGATACAGAGTTGTTATGTTAGAGTTCACGTTTTGTGGATGTGTGCTCTTGTCTATCTGTAATTACAATTGATGATACAGAGTTGTTATGTTAGAGTTCACGTTTTGTGGATGTGTGCTCTTGTCTATCTGTAATTACAATTGATGATACAGAGTTGTTATGTTAGAGTTCACGTTTTGTGGATGTGTGCTCTTGTCTATCTGTAATTACAATTGATGATACAGAGTTGTTATGTTAGAGTTCACGTTTTGTGGATGTGTGCTCTTGTCTATCTGTAATTACAATTGATGATACAGTTATGTTAGAGTTCACGTTTTGTGGATGTGTGCTCTTGTCTATCTGTAATTACAATTGATGATACAGTTATGTTAGAGTTCACGTTTTGTGGATGTGTGCTCTTGTCTATCTGTAATTACAATTGATGATACAGAGTTGTTATGTTAGAGTTCACGTTTTGTGGATGTGTGCTCTTGTCTATCTGTAATCAATGTGATACAGAGTTGTTATGTTAGAGTTCACGTTTTGTGGATGTGTGCTCTTGTCTATCTGTAATTACAATTGATGATACAGAGTTGTTATGTTAGAGTTGTTATGTTAGAGTTCACATCTCAGCTCCATGAGAGGAGCAGGGTGGCAGCACTGCCTTCTCCAGCTCAGTTGAGGGAGAAACTGTACGGCCACAAGGGAAGCCCGAGACAAACTGCCAGCTTTATAAGAGAGAGAGAGATGTGGTTATTTGAGAATGACACAGAAGATCCACAATTTGTTTGGTTTTCCTTGTCAATAATTGTTTTTGAGGCTAAGGGGTAGAGTTAACTCTTTAAGTCCCAAAAGCCGATATATCGTACTTCCTTCCAGACCCATTTGACCCAATGAACGTTAAATCAGCTTTCGTATCTTTTGCTCCTTTCTAGAGCTGTTTTCTAATTTAAACAACCCAAAACAGCATTTCTGACAGGAAGTACTTTCATTTTAAATACCTCTTATTTATGCATATGAACAATTTTTTTTCCCAAACAATAAAAATGCACTGCGGTGGCCATTTTTGTTTGGGCCAAACCCAGCTTTTTGCTTGGGACTGAAAGAGTTAAAATTAGCATTACCGGTTATTTTTCTGAGATTTGTAGCCATTTACTACTTCTAATAAACAAACAACATTGGAAACAGGTTACCCCAGGGGTCAGGAACCTGTGGCTCGCGAGCCGCATGCGGCTCTTTGAGCCATCTCGTGCGGCTCTAGGCTACTTAACTCTTAGTGTCCGTGCACTAAAACCATCTTTCATTACTTTGTTAACAAAAAGTATTAACCATGATGTGATTTCTTTACACTGCATTATTGTGTTGAAGGTAATGGAATTAGTAGTTTAGATTGTAAACCAAATAATGGCAAGTAGTCTGATTCACTGACAGTTTTGTGAGTTTCTCCAAGAAGTCAGCCATGAATACTCTGAATATTCTTTTGCATAACAAGATACGGTGGTTATCTAGAGGCAAGGCTCTGATGATGTTTGCTGCTTGTCTTAATGAAGTAAAGATATGGCTGAAAGAGAAGAAACTTGAATATTCTGAGTTATCAAACCCTGATTGGTTACAGAAATTCTATGTCATGCTGGACATGACTTCTCACTTGAACATTTTAAATTTAAAAAACTCCAAGGAAAGGGCAATACAGCTATTTTGTTCTTGGAAGAAGTGCTTTCATTTGAGCACAAATTGTCTTTGCTAGAGACATTGAAACTGACAAATTATTTCACTTCCCAGCATTTAAAGAACATATGCCAACTGCTGAAAGTAGCATTGACTTCAGGTTCTTAAAAAAAAATTATTGAGAAAATGACAGTTTCATTTGCTGATCGCTTTCATGAGTTTAGAAAAGAAAAGGCAACCTTGTCATTTTTGATAAAACCTCTTGAAACAGATATCACCAAACTAACCAAGCTGATTTTGAACTTCAATTGGTAGATTTAGAGGACAAAGCATTGTGGTGTTAAAAATGTACACATCTGGTCCATGAGCTTGAAAATCTTGAAAGGCAAAAATCAGCCCTGTCACTACAACACAAGTGGTCTGAAATAAGTGAGCTCAAAAAACAAGATCAGATCATATTTGATGTTTGGAACTGTTTAACCGACAGCTATGGTCAGCTGAAGAAATTTGCATTTGGGCTTCTTTCAATTTTTGAATCGACATATTTTTGTGAACAATTATTTTCCAACATGAATTATATCAAAAGCAAATTAAGCAGCCAATTGAATGACGTGAGTCTCCAGTCATGCTTGAAAATGAAAACAACAGATTATTCACCAAACATTGACCAAATTTGCAAGGAAATCCAACAGCAACAGTCTCATTAAATTTCCTTACTTTTCATTTGTATATTTTATTTTATTATTATGTTACATCTTATTATTATTATCTGAATATTTGTTACTGAAAAAATTGTATTACTTATTGTATATTAAAATAGCATTTGAAAAATTGTTTATTATTTTTTCAATTATATATAATATAAATACTGTATATGTTATTGAATGAGGGATACCATGTGATTTTTTTTTTTCATGCGGCTCTTCAATTTTTTAAAATGGAGACAAAATTAAATATTTGGTTCTTTGTCATGGAAAGGTTGCCTACTCCTGGGTTACCCATTCAGCTTTAGGATTTAGAGTTGATTATTCTGAGATTTGTAGCCATTTACTACTTCTAATAAACAAACACACTGGAAACAGATTACCCATTCAGCTTTAGGATTTAGAGTTGATTATTCTGAGATTTGTAGCCATTTACTACTTCTAATAAACAAACACACTGGAAACTGATTACCCATTCAGCTTTAGGATTTAGAGCTAGACTAAGGATGCAGACAGAAAAATTCTCAGCAATGATAACTATAATGCTATCCCTATTTCTATCTTTGTCAACATTAATAATGTGTGAAAAAGACTGAAGCAGCATGTTAAAAACAACCTACATTTTTTTTAAAAATATGCCAACTTGCTGCTTACACCATCGAAGAATCAGTTAAGGAAGTAGTGACTTATTGAGTCAATGTATTGACAGCTACTACGGCACAAATTCACATGTGTGCCCCCCTCAACTGCATTTCAACGTAGATGATGACTATCAAGATTAATAATAATGCCCCCTGGAGGGTGGGAAAGGCACACAAAGACTTTTAATAGCAATATTGAAACCACAAATATATTTAATACATGTAACAAACAACAAGTGACAATGACCATCTTAAATAACTGAAGCTCTGAGATGAACCAACCCACACCAGGTACATCCAGTGTTATAGATCAGAGGTGTATCAAAAAAACCATTGTATCTTTTTTTTTTAAATAGTTTTTTTTTTTTTAAATTCAAAATATATACATACTACTGGAACATCCCAGTGGCAGAATCATTACAGCACTTGCATCTTGAGGGAAATGGATTATGTTCGAAGCCAGGTTGAATCACAAAAATGTGTACCTGACTCCTCTTGAGTTATGCAAATGCAGCAAAGACAGGAATTGGTCACCCGCACCCCATAAAGCTGAGCCCTTGTATAGGTAAAGTATCTAACACTTTTCTCCATTCAACTGTTATGCTAAGTCTGCCGGTCAGTTACAAAGACAAAGTCCACAGTTTTCTCCAAGTCCATACACATAATTTCTGCTTCAGCTGTGCACCTTCAGGCCAGGTCTAACACTTGACATTCCTATGGCAGTATCTCTTACCTTTACTTTTACATATTGCTGAGCAAGCAGGTTTAGTCATCAACAAATTCCCATTTCCTGAAGCATTTATTGCAACAATATTTTTTAAACAGAATTCTAGAGGCTGATCATGTCTCTGTCTTTCAAATGTCACATGTTTGATGTCATCAAGCATATTAGTCTGTGACCTGAGCTGATTAAATCTACTTTTGTTTGTGTCTTGGAAGTTGTATCTGGACTCTCCTGCACACAGCATGAAAGCTGAAGAAATGTGAGCATGTTGTTGGGGCTGTAGAGAGGATGGTGAAAGTTTGTCAATCCTGTGCTGTCCCCGTGTGGATCCTGGTATTTGCAGTCCCTCTGGCTATAGTAGTGAAGAAAACAAGAGGATGTTTACTATCACCCCAATAAAAGAAAACATTTGCTACTATGTTTCTGAGCAAATTATTCACTCTCAAATGCTGACATCTTATCCATGGTACCTTGTAGACATCTCTCATCCATGGTACCTTGTAGACATCTCTCATCCATGGTACCTTGTAGACATCTCTCATCCATGGTACCTTGTAGACATTTCTCATCCATGGTACCTTGTAGACATCTCTCATCCATGGTACCTTGTAGACATCTCTCATCCATGGTACCTTGTAGACATCTCTCATCCATGGTACCTTGTAGTTTCTGACGACTACTGCTCCTTCAGGAATGTCATAACAAGCAACCAAATACCAGATTGTGCATGGGACTGGCAACCTGATCATGTGACCACCACTGAAAGTTGACATGAATGCTTCAGTACAGCCTCGGTGGTAGTTCCAAGCTCCACATGGGAAATAGATAAACCGGCTGGTCTGTTTCAAGCTTTTCTCTTGGCCAAACATTTCTCCTTCGAGCATGTCGGTGAAGGTCGTATTGTCAGTGTGCTGTTCTTGTGGAAGTGTCATTTCTGAAGGACACTCTTCAACTGTTTGCTAGTTCACTATCTGAACACGTCATCTTACTTGTTCAATTTGTTTGGTTTTATTTCAGTCCTCACAACAACACTGACCAGCTCACCTCTTCCTGAAAGGGAGTAGTGTCTCATCTCTCTTTACTCTTCTAATCCCCATGAATCATAGCTCTTCAACATACACCCAGCCTTCCTATCCTGTGTCGTCTGTATACCCTTCATGTCTGCGCCTAATTCTGTTCTCCATGTATTATTTTTTGGGGTGTGTGTGTCCCTCTATATCTCTTACTCAGGGGATTCCAGAATAAGGACTGCCCTGTAATGCTATGACCTAGTTTTTCTCAATGTGTTCATATCCCACTTGTTCTCCTCACATCATGTTCCATCACTTTTTGTCTGGCTATGTACGTTCTCTCATGTTGTCCTAGTTACCATTCAGCACTGTCTACTGCCTGTGGGTTGTTTATTCCAAGCTTTTAACCAGGACTATTTCTTATTTCATTTTTTTCCTTTGATTTTCTTTGTTAGTTGAATTTCTTGTACTGATATTTCTTTCTTTCTGGTTCTGTATTTTTACTTGCTTATTTGTTGTACTCTGTCATCTGTATTGCTTATTGTTTTCATCTTTCGGTATCCATCATGTTATCTTTGATTAGTGCATATCTTTTACACGTCCATTCTGTTTCTTCTTCTTCTCTGATCCTTAGCCGCAGACCGTCAAAGCAGTCAGTGGCCATCATGCCTGGTAACGTCTTGTAGGGCAACAACAAATTGATTCCACTTTGCTCGGTCGGTGGCCATCCTTCGTACAGTGCCCCATCTCTGGTTCATTCTTTGCATCTCAGCCTCCACAGTCCTCCGCCAAGTTGTTTTTGGTCGGCCTCTCTTTCGTTTTCATTCAGAGAATTTTTCTTAGGCAGATTGTGTGGAAGGAGGACAGTTTCGACATTTCCTTCTGTTACTCTCCAGCATTCCGCACCATAGAGAAGCATATAAAGCACACAGCTCTAATATAATCTTAATTTTGTCCTTGTGCTGTACTGAGAGGATTTCCAGATGATGTTTAGACTATACAAAGCTGTTCTTGCTTTGTTCTTTCTGTTGTTGATGTCTTTGCTTGCTCCGCCATCTGGTGTTACTATGCATCCTAGGTATGTGAAGGTGTCTGTCTGTTCCAGTTGTTGATTCCTTACTGATATAGGGCTCCAGGTTGCTCACATTGAGTGTCATGGCCCCTCTGTCTTCTTTAGATTGATGTTCAGACCCACCTGCTGGATATACTTATTAAGTCTATCCATTTTTTCCTGGATGTGTTGATGTGAATGTGCTAGTAGTTACATGTCAATTACCTGTCTTTATTTTTTGTCTTTGTCTCTTGTTTATAACTGTGGCTGAGGAAGGGTGAACCCTGTAACGTACCATGTCTCCACTGCACCTTCCATATATATGTGAAACTGACACCATACCATTTTTGTTTACTGATATATTACTGTCCTATCCTCTGTCTGCTTCGTGTTTCCTCCTCCCTTAGTAACTTTGTTATGCTCTTTAATTTCTCTTTTATGGGACATAACAATAACAGGACAACTACTCCCTCACATATGCCATACAAGGAGACTAATAATGGAGTTGTATGTGAGGCTGGTAACCTTGACATGTACAACAAACTGTTACAGAAACTACTGCTACAAGAGCATGTCAATGATTGGTGCAGGCTTCCTGTAAGTGGGGGCAGCTGTAGTGGTGGTTCTATGTTCCATAAGGAGTGAAAAGAAAAATGATGTCAGACTTTGATAACAGTTTCTAACATTAATATCTCCATACAGTTTCTAACATTAATATCTCCATACAGTTTCTAACATTAATATCTCCATACAGTTTCTTGTCTCACAGATTCTATAAACCAGTTTTGTCAATGACAGAAAATCTATGAGAAATACTATACAGGTTTTGCATTATTATCATTTCCCACTATGGGGTTTTGACCATGTTGCCAGTGCTTCTGCCTCAGCTTGATTTTATTGTATTGATTGAAGGATGCCAAAACTTTTTGATCTACATGATAATTCCTCTGATTGTGAAGATATGAAGTGCCAACATTTCTAAGCAAATAACAATATTAAAAAAAACAAATCAACACAATGCAATCTGTTCCATGCAGACAACCGCTAAATGTATAAACATTGACACAAATACCAGTTTCCACCCTTCAAACACAACTGAGTAAAAATTAAGACAGTAGTCATCTCACCCTAAGAAAAAAGTACAATTTCCCATGGAAATCAAATGTAGGGCTTGTCTTGAAGTATTGTAGACGTTAATAAGTTCATGGGGAAAAAAAAAAAAATTTTGACTTAACTAGTGAGTACAAAGTCAACGACCAAATAAATATGCAAACTGAATTTCACTTGTCAAAACTGTACAAAGCACGTGCTTTGTAATACTTGATCATCAACTTTTGTTACCTACCCATCAACTTTTGTTTACCATCAGGGTGGTACTCTCTGAGCTGTATGGTCAGTATCCTTAGAATGGATGTCAGTATGCCTATGGTATCTCAAAATATGGAAAGGATTCTTGTTAACAAAAGACTGCAAACAAAATACTTGCCCTCGTTTAAATTGTAAAAAATGTATTCGGTAAAGAAATATTTGTTTCTATCGACAGTTTAATGAAAACTATTTACCAATGACACTTTCATGTGATTTTAGGTAAATTAAAAAATGATATTTTATCAAACTGTACTCAACAATGAAACAATATCTTTAGATAAATGAAAGGTGTAGTTCTAAAAATAACACAATTTTTGTACATCTAAATCAAATGAAATAAATCGAGTTTAATTTTAAAATGGCACTTTCTTTCCCTATCCAGCTACACAAACTGAAACTGTTGTCTTCCGTTAAATGAAAGATGAATGTACGTCTTTATTGAAACACACTATACCAAACAATGAAACTTGTGTCTTCGGATAAATGAAAGATCTGTTCAGCAATCAAACAAGTATCATCCACGCTTACTTAAGGAGGGTCAATGATGACAGATCACATATTATTTTAAAATCCGTCATCAAAAGCACCCAAATCAAGAAACAACGCTACTGATTATACGACCAAGATTACAAATATGCAAACGGAAAAGAGGGAAAAACGTCAAAATCTATATGACCAATCAAAAAGCCAACAATGTTTAAGATAAACCTGAATACAAGACACAAACCAAACAATGTCAACATCTGAAAGTATTACTCAAAAAGTACACCAGATCACTGACTACATTACAGCAATCAATACAACACAAGAAAATACAAGACAACTGGGTCATAAATAACCCATTCTAACTAACACTTTATTATAAAGAGTAGTTGTTAAATGCAAAATTATTTAAGCAATCACATTTAATTAAATGACAAATTACATGGCATTATTAATTTAATTAAGTCAACAAATTAATTACCTTTCTGTAATAAATGTTTACCTGGCTTATCAAATAACACTGGCACACTGCATTTCATTCCAGACTTTTAACACATTTGATTCCAAATTTGTCAGTGCTTTGAATCCTTTCTTGTTTTAATTATGCTAGACCTTAAACAAAAACTGTTTCACATCGATATAGTTTCACCTCTAATCAATATGTTTTTTAGCTGTTCATCCTGACGTGTCAAAAGAAATTAATCCATAAAAACAGCTGTGGTCCTCAAGTCTGATCCACAATCATAACCTAGATGAATCACCCGCTGACGTAGCCAATATTCTAAAATTCAGGCGAACACAACTAGGGTTTGAAAAATGTAACAGGCATAGATTATAGAGTCTGCTGTGACAGGTGTTAACCTGTCAAGCCGTCACCAAACCAAATAAACTTTTGACAGCAACTGCCGCTGACAATAAGAATGCAATCACTCTAAATTTTCAGATGTGTGTTAACTCATATCCTGTCTCCAAAAGATTGACAACTCCACTTTTAAACCCAACATTAGCATTACAGCCTCATGCCATTTTCCTCTGGTCTCCCCAGATTTAATTTTTTTATTTTGCACAAAAGAAAAGTCCCAAAAATCTGAAACATTTGTGTCTACACCAAACACATAAGAAGTACAGATCTGCTTTGTATGCAAAGACACTGGAAACATAAAGGACACAGGTCATCAAGTCTAACCTTTAGCACGCTGCCGGCGAGACATATCGCCGAACGCAACCTATGTTCTGCCAGCTGGAGGCGATATGTCTCGCCTTGCGGCTGTCACCGTTTCTAGCATGAGGACTTGTGTACACGTGATTTTCAGCCCCGGATGTTAAGTTGCAATTTTATTTGCAAGAGAGTTAGCTTCCGTTTCCGATCTTAAAAAAGTGATGGGTGTATCCGCGTTTATTTTTTGTAAATTTTTTAAATCGAAATGAATCGGCATCAGACGCGCGGCCATTTCGCTCTAATTTTATTGGATTCTGACGCCATGCGGTGGGGATGAAATTTTTGTCTTTATAAGCGCTAAAATCGGTTCTCAGAATATGTTTGATGGCTGAGATGGAAACGAAAGTAAAATGGCCTTTCAAGTATGTATAATTTTCGGGGTTAGGATTAGGAATATCGGAAAAAAATAGGATTACGGCCGAATGTCACGGCTGGCTAGGGAGTTTGTTGCTTTGCTACTGATGATGGGTGTAACGAAAAGATCGTCATTTGATTTGTATTGCTCTATTGGTCAAATGACTTTCATTGAGATGCAAGGGATATGGACTCTTCGTTCGTTGGTCATTTTTTTAATTTTTTTTTTTTAATTTTAAAATTTAAAAAAAAAAATTTTTTTATTTTTTTTAAATTTTTTTCGTTTTTTTCATCTTTCCTTTCCTCTCTTCCTATCACATCTAACATGTACACAAACAAATTTTATATCATCAGATTCATCATTCATTCATTTCTATACAATCTAAAAATTAGAGCAATTGACCAAAAAACAAAAAAAACTATAGAATTTACAAGTCACCCACTATAAAAATGGGGCGTTGTGAAAAAGAATGCAGTGGTTGGGCAAGTTTTCTGAATTTTTATGCAGCGTGCTAAAGGCTAAAATGTAGGAGAGATTTTGGGGTAGAGTAATATTGCTTCGTTTTCTTTTTTAAATCATTTTGCGTCTGAAGATCACATGTCTGAGATAAAGGAGAGGACAGTAATGGAGAATGAGTGAAGGGGACCTCACTTCCCTACAACCATTAAGGTTGGGCAAGTTTTTGAAAAGACTTTTATGCAGCAAGTGGTAATTGTGTAGACATTAATCTACAATAAAATTCATTTAGGAGAGAACCTTACAAGTGTGATGTTTATGGAATGATCACGTTGCATAAACGGTGATCAGAAATACATACAGGAGAGAAGCCTCACAAATGTGATGCTCATGGTGTACATTTTCAATGGAATGATCAACTAGCTACACAACTGAATACATACAGTAACAAAGCATTACAAGCCTGATGTCTGTGACATAAGATTTACTGAAGTGTGTGTTTACACTGACATCTTCTCATTTATCCTTTGTTATATCTGTAACTCTTGTCTACTGTATTATCCTTTTATTCTCAGTCTTAAAAAGACACCCATACTAAATCACACAGTTTATATGACAAGAATGACGGGAATGAAGACGTGTTATAACATATCAACATATACATGACACTCAAAAGTCAAATTGCAGCAGGGAGGTGCTTTGAATAAGTTTTCTCTGTTTCAAGATAAAGCTATAACTGTCCCTGTCTGAGGTACAACATTTGTTGATTAAAATAGCTGTAGTCAAATTAAGGCATATGCACACCACATTTTGTGTGTAACAGCACATCTAATGTGCTTCACAGTCTTACACTGCCATAAAGGGTACAACTGTACCTCATCAAGTTCTAGAACAATATCATCATGACAGATTATAACTTCAAGCTGACCCACTGCTTTCTACATCTCGTCGTGACATTATCTAAGATGATGATTCATTACCATTTTCCTGTTAGTTTCTTATGGAGCATGGAGCCACAAAGGTGGTCCCTTAAACATTTGTGCTCTTGTTGTGATGGTTTCTATAGCAAGTTGTTGTACACAAGGTTGCCAACCTTATGTACACCCTCACCTCTAAAGACATGCCTAAAGAAGCAGCATCTCCCCCCCCCCCCCCCCCCCCACCCCCCATCTTCACTGGCTGAACATTAACGATGGTTTATAATGGAATCATCATTAAGTGCTACACCACTGGCTTACATGATGCCTTCAAGAACAACTTATGGTTCCTCATGACCTCTATCAATTATGTTCTTGACTTCCCACAATGCCATTTTGTCCGACTCTCCAGGAGCTGATCTCTTTGTTTATCCTTATTTGCTTCAGTTTTTTCCTGTTGTTTTCAAACATTTTCCCCCCTCTCAAAACATCCCAATCTCAGGTCTGGACTTTCCTTTGTTTGCTAACCTCTTTTAAGATATTTTCACTGCAGCCATGCATAATATAAATGCCACATATCTACAGCTAACCCCATGTGGTTTCCAGGGGTTTCTGAGAAGAAAAAGAATAAACAGAATCATCTCAAGCATAATATAAGAGACAACTAAATATGAGGTTGTGGGTGTGGCTGGCAACCTCATCATTGCTACTGAAACCACCACTGCCAAACTGCCTTGTCTCAGGCTTCCTGCAAGGAAGACTATTCTGTTCCCTATAGAATATCAAAAGTGTGTGTGTGTATGTGTTTACAATTTAAATTACATTTGCATCAAAAACTAGGATAATCTTATTTGTTTGCTTTTCAACTCTACTCAAATCTGAAAAACCAAAAGACATCACGGCATACCTGTCAACCTCCTGAGACAAAAACCTGTACGCCGGTCCAAAAAAATCCTTACAAACACCAAAAAATCCTTACGCAAAAAATATATTAATAAATTATACACAATACAGTTTTAAAATGAGAATTGATACATACAAATCTATTAGCATTTGAATTAGTGTGATATAAAACATGCTAATAGTCTCATGCTGTTCTTTACACATAAAAAACTTAGTGATCGTGAGGTACTATTCTTTCGATGCACAGTGTTTTGTATTATAATCAACACATGCACTTTTAGCACTTTGCAGAATTGCATTTGTGGGCTTAAAGTCTGCACAGCATGTATCAATGTTAATCTTACACTGTAAAAAAGAAGTGAGTGTATCTGCATTCATGGACCTCCTGCAGTCTGTGTGGATTTTTTTATTGAAAAATAAAGCAGCGAAGTTTATGCAAACAAACTTTTTTCTAGTTATGTAGGGCCGACACAGAATATTATGACATTAATTTATTGGAAATATTTAAATGATCAAAATATAACTGGAAAGATTAAGAGAACGACACCAAAAAAAAAAAAAATACAACGAAGCAAAGCAAACAGCTAACAGCAAAAAATAAAAAATTAACCAAATTATGAACAGAATATCAAATCTAGGAAGAAAACTTAGCACCAAAAATTTACAAAATTATTTAAGAGTTGGTAGCTTAGACCAGTGATAATAGACTGTCACTTTATTAAAAAATAAAGCAGCGAATCTCGACTGCTGGAATTAAGTAGGTAGGCCTACTCAATGCAAATAAACTTTTTTTTTCTACTTTTGTAGGGCCTACACAAAATTTTATGATATTAATTTATTGGAAATATTTAAATGGTCAAAATATAAATGGAAAGATTAAGAGAACGACAAAAATAAAATACAACAAAGCAAAGCAAATAGCTAACAGCAAAAAATAAAAAATTAACCAAATTATGAACAGAATATCAAATCTAGGAAGAGAAAACATACTACCAAAAATTTACATAATTATTATTTAAAAGTTGGTAGCCTAGATCAGTGATAATAGATCGCCACTTTATTAAAAAAATAAAGCAGTGAATCTCGACCGCTGGGATAAAGTAGGCCTACTCAACGCAAACAAACACTTTTTTTCTAGTTATGTAGGGCCTACACAGAATATTATGACATTAATTTATCGGACATATATTGAAGGGCAAGATATAACTGGAAAGATTAAGACAGCGATTAAATTGCAACAAAGCAAAACAACAGCAATATTTAACCAAGTTATAAGTACTTAGCTTTTTTAAACAAAATGGCGTCAAAGTGTCTTGGCAAGTGTGGCTGATAACAGGTAACTTTAAAAATACGTCATGTCACGCTGAAAACCGATAGTGTTTGAGGCCGAATTCAAAGTCTTTGCCAAATTGTTGGGTATAAACGGATTTGATTGGTCGCTGGGAGAGACCTCAGTTTAAAAACAGACGCCGAGATTCCCGGAATTAAAAATAAAAAAATTGGTTTTAAAAAAACCTGGGCTAGAAAATATTTTGTGATAAAAAAATTTAAAAACACTTGGGTTGGAAAATATTTTTATAATTTTTTTTTTTAAATTAAAAAAAATTGTAGATTATTTTTTGGGGAGGTGGGAAAAATCCATACGAGTCTGTACAGCCGTACACTGCTAATAGTATCAAAAATACGTACATTGTACGAAAAACTCGTACAGGTTGACAGGTATGTCACAGCTCCTTATTCACATCTAACTTCTATATCTGAGGCCATGCAGCCATCCGGTTGAAATGCCTGGTAGAAGAACAGGCCCCCTCCCCCAGCAAAGTAAGATACACACTTTAAAATTATGTACAATTTAAAATAATCACGTTCTCCTACAAAAGTTACCTGTATTTATCATTTGACTACACCATGTTTGTACTTCTCTAGCTCTGACTAAACCTCGCCATCACCATCTTCACTGTTCTTTTCACTCCCTTAGGACTAACACTGCGGCTGACCCTGTGTACTAAATCATTCATGTCCTCTTGCAGCTGTGGTTTCTGTGGCAACTCATTTGACAAGATTAGTTTGCCAGTCCTATATATAACCTCATATTATTTACCTCAAATATCATGACTAACATTAACTGGGAATCTTTCTTGTTATCTTTAATAGTCTGTGAGGATACAGACATATCTTATAAATGGAGAGTTTGAGGGACAACAGAGACACAACACCACAGGTGGATAGACAACTTATACTCCTTGTTACTTTAGCACAAATTAACTGTGATACATTTGACCCAAAAAATAATGGGTAAATAAAAAATATAAAACAGGCAGTGTGTGTACACATGAATGGTTCCAACACTAGCATACTAAACCAACTAAATGCAGCAAAGCATGTCTTTCAATAATCTCGCCACGCAAGTCACACACACACACAAAAAAAACCTTCACCACAAAAGAAAAACATACGTCATAGGTCAACAAAACAAGCATTCTGATTACAATGTGTGAGGGGAAAAAAAAAAGATATATAAATAAATAAAACAACCAGTCCTGTAAAAGTGTATAATATCAGCACTGACAACAGTACACAAAAGAATACATCACTGACAGTTTCCACAGCTCCTGAAGCTTGGCAGATTAAAAAACCACATGCAGTAACAAGACCATGTAACTAAATACAGCTAACGTCTGACCACTTTATTTTAAACATGTTGAATAGCAAGCTTAAATACTTAAATATACAAAACCACAAAATGATTGGGGAGAACAAAAATGAAATCTCTATACTTAATTTTGTCAACAACAAAAAAACTCCCTCGACAGCTCTGTATAACCATGACCTTGTATTATATCATTAAGAAATGTGTAACAGAACAGTAATTGAAACATTCAGTACACTTGACTTTACTGTATACAAGGAGACATGTATCAATGCTCTTCTGCTCCACTTGTGTCCTTTGTCTTCTGAATGCCTTGTCAGTTACTGTGCCACCATCCACAAAAATCTGTCCAGGTAATGTTCTTGAACTTTTAAACCAAAAGTGTTCTCTCCCCAGGTCAAGTTGTTTTCTGAAAAGGTCTGATACCAATCAAACAGGGATATGTTTAATGTCTGAGAAAAGCTTCTCCCACCTTGTAGCTGTTTTATCTTTAGACAAAATACTGGAACTGTCTGGCCTTGACTGGGCTGATTTGGTATGTAGCATAAACTCCATGTGGTGCAACTGGTTGTGCTGTCGGTGCCAAGTAACCAGGGGCAGCAGCAGCTGCAGCAGCGGCGGCAGCTGCAGCATAATGTGGGTGTATCTGGGCTGGATAAGTTGGGGTAAGGCCAGGTGGGTGGAGAACTGGCACTGGGTGCATGTGAGCAGGGAGTGGATGGGATGAATACTGCAGCTGTCTCGGGGACTGGTGAGCTGGAGGAGGGGCCACTGTCGGGGAATATGCACTACAGGGACAAGAAATTAAAAATCATAACTAAATGTTTCAAAACTTTAAGCTGAGAAAATAACAAAACAACAATACGTCATGAAAGTGTCATTATTAGTGTCAATAATAAGGCTCGGTGTATAGACTTACAAATGACAACTTGATAGAAAACTGTGTGTGTGTGGCATGTGAAAGGTTATGTTAGTCTCATAGCAGGAGTGGTGTGCCTGAGAGAAGTGCCACAGACTTCACTATACTAGATCCAGTTTTATATGGTGGGGTCACCAGTAACTTTCCTTGCTGCCTTTGCCTTCCCTAACTCAAGAGCAGTCTGATACCAATTTTCAGCTGGGCAGACTAGAGCATTATGCTATCAGGTTTTGATCCTAGAACCCAGTAACATTGCCACAAAAGGCAAGTGCTCCAAACGGTTGGCCAATTGGACATTTCTGTGGCATGTGTTGTGGCAAAATAAACTACTTTGCAGATCAGTTTTGAGAAAAACACAACCAAAGCCTTGAATTCTGTTGCTTTTGCTTTTGATTCCATGGGCGTGAGTTATCCACTCTTTTGCCCTTTAGGGGACGAGTTATTCTCATTCATACCCTTGAGCCAGTTTTGGGAGGTGAGGTGTGGGCTTTGTTTCAACCCCAAGGGAGCATCCTAGACTCAGCGGTATGGTACACCAGGCCCACTTTGGCGTGCGTGCGATACCAAGAGGTTTTGACACTCTCTACCCGGTGCAGGGGGGGGGTTATATCTCCGAGACAAGACTGACACGAGCAATCAGTCACCGGCCATGGCACGAGCAGCCAGACAGCATAGTGGCGCGGTGGCAAAGCCACCGCAACCATATGGCTGTCAAAAGTGGGCTTTCTTGCAACCCCAGGGAGCATCCTAGACTCAGAAGCATAACGCACCAGTCTCACTTTGGAGTGTGTGCCATGTTCTGAGGTTTGATGGCTCTCTACCCTGCAAAGGGGGTTATATCTCCGAGACGAGGAGCGGTCTTGGGCTTTGTTGCAACCCCAGGGAACCTCTTGTCGGGTAGCGAGGGTGCAATGCCACGAGAAAAGAGGTTCTCTACCCTGCAAAGGGGGTTATATCTCCGAGACAACAATGCGGTATCTGGCAGAGCAGCCAGTCACTGTAGCGGACGTACCAGGCGTATGCGCAGCCAGCGCCAAGCATCTACCACTCTTTTTTTGGACGTTATCTGGACGGTCACACATAGCACTGCCTCTACTAAACTGGGAAGACCCGGCAACCGGGACCACACACAGCCTTGAGAGGACAAAGATCGCTTGCCCCCAATTGAATTCTGTTAAAAGATATCAATACTGAGATGCTTATATTTGATAAAACTCCAGGCTCTCTGTTGTCAAATGGTGGTAACACAACTTCTGAAGATCACGAGGCATAAATCAGTTCAGTTACAAGTTCAGCCAGACCACTGCTGATGGAAATCTGGGACAAGATCAAATCTACAATGCTGACAAGACTAGGTTGTCCTACAAGGACAGTAAGTAGATTATCATCATCAATACCTTTCTGCTCTCTCCATGGAGCACAGGTCTTCAACAAATAAATGGTAAATCCTCTTGTCCTGTGCCATTCACTCTGTCTTTCTTATCACTTGCATTAGTCTCCAGTTGTGGTGATTCCAGAAGAAGATCTGCCATGTAATGCAATCGTATCATGTGACCTATCTAATGCCAGCATCTTTTCACCTCTTGTTCCATTGGTGCTTGTCTGTTCTACATTGGTGATCTTGTATGTCAATCCTTCTATTCTCAGAAAGCAGCCATTTATGAAAGTTACAATAAGTACATCTAATGAGAACAACTCTGCAGGTGGTTACAGATTCCAGTGACAGACTGTAATGTGCTAATGGAGCAGGAAAGAAGTGTAAACATCCCTCAGGTGAACTTCTTGTTAAGAACAATATTTATGGCAATTATCTTCCCATTACATGAATTTTTTGGCATTACCAGATGGACCGTGTATGTATTTTAAAATTTTTTTTAAAATCAAGAAATGTCCTAAACTAAAAAAACCACTTGGTCCCAAGTATTTCCGATGCAGGATACCCAAACTTTCATATGAAGACACTGACAAAGATCAAATGTGGAATTGTAACTGCCCCACCCACTGCCAAGTGTGATGTCCTCTAGTGCAGGTCACAAATTAGAGCTTACAAGTCAATGTGTTATGGTTGACATAGTCTTAAAGACTAATCTTTAGCACTTCGCTCTCACACACACACATACATAAGAGAAAGAGAGAGACACACACACAGAGATAGACAAACTAAGTTATAACTATTTGACACATCTGAAGTCATAAAGTCATGAACAACACAAGAATGATCAAACTGAGCATTAACTATTTGACACGTCTGAAGACAAAGTCATGAACAACACAAGAATGATCAAACTCAGCTATAACTATTTGACACATCTGAAGTCATAAAGTCATGAACCACACAAGAATGATCAAACTCAGCTATAACTATTTGACACGTCTGAAGTCATGAACAACACAAGAATGATCAAACTCAGGGATAACTATTTGACATGTCTGAAGTCATGAACAACACAAGAATGATCAAACTCAGGGATAACTATTTGACATGTCTGAAGTCATGAACAACACAAGAATGATCAAACTCAGCTATAACTATTTGGCACATCTGAAGTCATAAAGTCATGAACAACACAAGAATGATCAAACTCAGCTATAACTATTTGACACGTCTGAAGTCATGAACAACACAAGAATGATCAAACTCAGCTATAATTATTTGACATGTTTGAAGTCATGAACAACAGAAGAATGATCAAACTCAGCTATAACTATTTGACACATCTGAAGACATAACGTCATGAACAACACAAGAATGATCAAACTCAGCTATAACTATTTGACACGTCTGAAGACATAAAGCCACGAACAACACAAGAATGATCAAACTCAGCTATAACTATTTGACTCGTCTGAAGACATAAAGTCATGAACAACACAAGAATGATCAAAATCAGCTATAACTATTTGACACAGCTGAAGACATAAAGTCATAAACAACACAAGAATGATCAAACTCAGCTATAACTATCTGACTCCATCTGAAGACATAAAGTCATGAACAACGCAAGAATGATCAATCTCAGCTATAACTATTTGACACATCTGAAGACAAAGTCATGAACAACACAAGAATGTTAAAACTCAGCTATAACTATTTGACACATCTGAAGACATAAAGTCGTGAACAACACAAGAATGATCAAACTCAGCTATAACTATTTGACACAGCTGAAGACATAAAGTCATGAACAAAATGATCAAACTCATCTATAACTATTTGACACAGCTGAAGTTATAAAGTCATGAACAACGCAAGAATGATCAAACTCACATATAACTATTTGACACGTCTGAAGACATAAAGTCATGAACAACACAAGAATGATCAAACTCAGGTAAAACTATTTGACACATCTAAATACAAGCACATAAAATCATAAACAACACAAGAATGATCAAACTCAGCTAGAACTATTTGACACAGCTGAAGACAAAAATTCATGAACAACACAAGAGTGATCAAACTCAGCTGTAACTATTTGACACATCTGAAGACATAAAGTCATGAACAACACAGGAATGATCAAACTCAGCTATAACAATTTGCCACATCTGAAGACATAAAGTACAGCACAAACACCAAATTAAGACTGTATGAGAGCTGTGTACTTTCTGTGCTTCTCTATGGTGCGAAATGCAGGAAAGTTACAGAGAAGGAAATGTTGAAACTGTCCTCCTTCCACACAATCTGCCTAAGGAAAATTCTCTGAATCTTTTGGCCAAACACCATCAGCAACCAAGAACTACTTATTCGAAGTAATCAGGAGGACATGCACACCATCATAGCTGGCAGACACTGGAGTTGGGTTGGCCACGTCTTCAGAAGGGACCCTGATACCATCACAAGAACAGCTATGATCTAACTCAGCTATAACTATTTGACACATCTGAAGACATAAAGTCATGAACAACACAAGAATGATCAAACTCAGCTATAACTATTTGACACATCTGAAGACATAAAGACATGAACAACACAAAAATGATAAATCTCAGCTCGCTAACAGAAGAGAAACATAAATGGTGCGGTGAAAAAACAAAAATATATAGATAAACAAGTATTAAAGAAGAAATGAATGGCTTAAATAGCAACACTAGTAAGCAACCCTTGAAGAAATGAAGTCAAAGAAATATGGTGTGTGGTTTTTGTCTCATGTCCTGAGAATAGCACAGTTTCTCCTGCAGACTGTTCCATTTCCTTCCAACTTTCAACATGCAAGAAAGCCAGCCAACACACATACATACTAAGAACTGAAATCAGCTTTTTGAATTTAAAAACTCAGAATGTTTGCTTGGAAGGCAAACATTCTAACCACTAAACCACCAATCTGCCTTTGTATGTGGTTTTAAGAAATCTTTACTATTTTATCCTCAACCAGTCAGCATTGTGTTCTGTCATTAGGGCCACCAATACAAATTGTGTTCTGTCATTTGGGCCACCAATACAAATTGTGTTCAATTCTAAACAAAAATCTCTGGAGTGACAGCAATATTGTTCTGGGCAAACAACTACACAGAAACCAAAGACATTCTGTAGAGCAGCTTACCCAAACTGTCTGATAGAGGCTGAGGTTGATAAGGCCATCTGTTGGTGCTGATGAGCTGGTAGTAGATAATGGTGGAGGGGAGAGCTATGAAGAGGAGCCACATGTCTGTAGTCACTGAGGATATAAAAATTTACAAGTGTGACAGGGGGAGTGGAGTTACTGGCTACAGTCAATGGGAACATAGCAATTTTAAAGTTAACTGAAAGAACAGTAACAGAGATGGGCTAAACATTTTATTTAGTCATTGAGGAAATAACGGTTCTAAAGGCTAATGAAAGGGGGCTGATAGAGAGGGGACTATGCATTTGTAGTCACTGTAGACATGCTTTAAAAGTTAACTGAAAAGGGAATAACACAGAAGGGGCTAAACATTTTATACAGTCAGAAGGATATAACAGTTGTAAAGGCTAATGAAAGGGGTCTAATAGAGAGGAGGCTATGCATTTGTAGTCACAGTAGACATGCTTTTAAAGTTAACCTTTAGCACGCTACGGTCGCGAATTTGCACCAGCAGTACTCTATGTTCTGTCAGCTAGTCGCATTTCTGCGACTTTCGGATATCGTTGATTTCCTGCCATAAAAGATGTGTACACGTCATAACACCCCCGGTTGTTTAGTTTGAATCTCAGTTGCGAGAAAGTTCACTTCCGATTCCGATCTATATTTAGTGACGGGTGTATTTCGCGTTTATTTTCTGTGAATTTTTTTAATTGAACAAGCTGCCTTTTTCGCTGCAATTTTCATGCATTCTGACTCCGATGGCGAGGAGTTTGTTGCCTTTACTAGCGTTGATATCGGTTCTCAGAATATGGGTGATGGCAGAGATGGGGGACGACAGTAGAATGTCTAGCGTTCTTGACGACCAGCCTTATGCAGTACAGTCTCTTCGTTTGTTGTTATTTTTTTTCCCGTTTTTTTCTTTCTTTTTTTATCTTTCCATTCCTCTCTTCCTATCACATCTAACATATACACCAACAAAACTTATATCATCAGATTTTTCATTCATTTATTTATATACATTCCAAAAATTATAGCAATTGACCAAGAAACAACGAAACTATAGACGTTACAAGTCACCCACTATAAAAAACGGTGCGTTGTGAAAAAGAATTCAGATGCAGGGCAAATTTCCGTCATTTTAATGCAGCGTGCTAAAGGTTAACTGAAATGTGTCTGTAGTTACTGGTAATGTAACAATTTTAAGTTTGTTACAACATTAAGGAGCAAATAAGAGACTTATCACAGTCCCAAATGACAGGGTCGTAACACAAACAGTTCAAAATGACAGGTGTTATTAAAAAACAAAAACAAGTCACAAATAACAGATGGTATTCAGGAACACAGTAAGTAAATATGTACCTAAAAATCATTTATTACAATAAATTAGCAATGATGCTGCAGAAGACAGGCAAGTGTGAGTGAAATGAAGTGAGTGAGAGAGACTGTGTGTCGTGTGTGTGTGTGGAAGGGAGGCTTTCAAAGAAAAACAGTCCTCTGGCAACCACCAAGGTTATGGGAGGAGGGAGCACTAAGAAATCGTCAGAAACTGAACTATTAGTGACACACAAGTACCAAGTCATAAATATAAGCCATGATGATGACTCATGATGATTGGTGGTGGTGATATAAACTAGCTAGTAACTTACCCATGCACATCAGCTTGTGAGGTGGCATTTAACAATACAGGCTGACCAAGCTGAACTGGAGACAGCTGACTCATGCCTGCACCTCCAGCTTGCTGGACACACAACCTCATGCTCCCAGTTCGGCCACTCAGGTGGGACCTGGCATTCAGACTTGGAGCTCCAGTGGAAATGCTCCCTGTGCCAACACTAACAACCTTAGCAGCAGCCGTGGGCAGAGCCCGCACGGTTGGAGAAACATATGCGAGTTTTCCTTGAGCTGCAGCTGAACTCAGCTCCAATTCAAACGGTGTCAGTTTTTCCATTTTAGGTGACTGGATGCGATGCCTGTCCTTCTCTGAAGAGAATAGAAGTTCCTGCTTGGGAATGTAGGGGCTGACTTTGGCGTGCTGTTTGCTGATACTGTGGCTAGAGCTTGTGATGCTAATGTGAGGCTGGGTGGAACTAGTACTGCAGTCAGACACATGCAGCTGGGGCAGACTACTGCTGCTGCTGCTGGCACCACCAAATGACTAGAAGAAAAATGAAAGGAAACATTCTGTCAACAAAATCAAGTAAGAAATGAAGATATAAACAACTTCTTTGACAGTACTTTAAAACCTAGAACATCAGTAAATCAAACAAGACATGTAGTGATAAACCAGCAAGTAACCAGCTAAAACAATTAGGTTGTCCACTGTCTACTGTATGTCCTGATGACGACATTAATTCTCCTGTGGTTTCTTCATTTATTTCCATTTCATTTCAACTTGACTGATTTTGTAGACAAACTTATGACTTATGGTCAATGATCAACACACCATCAAAAAATGGAAAGAGCTGAATGCTTTTTTTAAAAATGGGTGTTAAATTTTTCTAGCGCGAGAGATGCGTGCATGTTCCAAATTTTTTTCATTGTTTGTTACAGGGTATTTCACTTAAACAATTAGTAATATTGGGACATCTGCCATGACAAGAAGATTTATCAGCATTCTGCAGACAATCAACCAGCAAACTCTGACAATACAAGAGAACATATACACAACAATGTGGAGACTTCACACAGAACACAAGATCATTCTGTTAACTCAATCATCCTTATTCTTATGAAGGTCAAGGTTGAGTTGCCACTTGCAGTTTTATTTACTCAAGTCCTTAAGTTTGTCAGCCTTTTGCTTACTTTTCTGCTGTCTACATGTGGTGGTATGCCATCACCGGTGTCAATACCTTGTTGAGGTATGGCAGCTTGCGCACTCTGATTAAACCCAGAGCCAGTGGGAGTTTTACTCCTGGAAGGTTCTACCAAGCTAGACAGGTTTGCGCTGGCAGGGGTCAGACTAAAGCAGACACCCTGGTCCTCCAGGTTGGGGGTTTTAGCATAGGGCTGACACCCCTGTCTATGTAAAAAGAAACGAAGTTACGGAAATGACAACAAATGAACAAACTTTGCTGCGGGACAGACATCCGGAGTCTGAAGCTCGTGTGACTGCCAGTGGTGAAAGCCGAAAGGAAGCCGCTGACACGAAAACGGACATCCTGACCGCAAAACGTGAAACTAGAATAGTATTTTGGAATGTCAGGACAATGAACGAGATGGGAAAACTAAAACAGGTCACAGCGGAAATGAGAAACTATAGATTACACATTTTAGGGATAAGCGAGAGCAGATGGACAGGGACAGGAAAAGTTAAAACAGCAACAGGAGAAACAGTACTTTACTATGGATGGACAGCACAATGAAAGTGTTGCCATTATTCTACAGAAAGGTCATTACTGGAATGGAAACCCATCAACAATAGACTGATAAGAATAAGACTGAGAGGGAGATTCACCAACACTACAATAATACAATGCTATGCACCAACAAATGACAGCGATGAAGTGGTCAAGGATGAATTCTATCAACAGCTGCAAAAAGAAATGGAAGCCGCAACTAGATACAATCTTATCGTAGTAATGGGAGACCTCAATGCGAAAGTTGGAACACACAATACATATAATGAAAGAGTAATGGGGAAATGTGGCAGCGGAACAGAGAATGGGGATAAATTAATAAGTTTCTGTAGCATTAACAACCTGGTCATTTGAGGAACGCTTTTCCCACACAAAGAAACTCACAAATTAACATGGGAATCACCAAATGGCCGGGACAGAAACCAGATAGACCACATTATGATTTATGGTAGATGGAGACATTCATTACAAGACGTGAAAGTAAGAAGAGGTGCAGATGTGGGAAGTGATCACCACTTAGTTGTAGCAAAACTGAAGGTGAAACTCAGAACTGCAGGACTAATTGTAACTACACAGAAAAGGTATGACATCAGCAAATTGAAGGACCCCCTTACCAGAAAAGCTTTTGTGGCTAATATAAAGAAACGATATCAATTTGCCAAAAGTCAGGAAAAGACATTGACCAGAAATTCAACACCATTTCAACAATATATAAGGAAAGCAGCAAATCATGCTTGGGATTCCAGGAAAGGAAGAAGCAAGATTGGATAACACCAGAAACATTAAACACCGTAACACTGAGAAAGGAAAAGAAAAGAAAGAAAACAGAAGCGAAGTCCCCCAGGTTAAAGCAGTTATATAGTGAACAGTACAGTCAGCTGGACAAGGAAGTTAAACGCCAAACCCGAGCCAACAAAAGGAAATTCCTAGACGATCTTGCAAGACAGGCAGAAGAGGCAGCACTGAGAAATGAACAAAGCACAGTATATAAAATAACTAAAACCATCAGTTGAAAACGAGGTGCAAATAATATTACATTAGTAAGAGATAAGAAAGGAAATCTCATCACTTTAACAAAGGGACAGGAAACAAGATGGGCAGAGCATTTCAGAGAAACTCTTAACAAGGAACCACCAGAGACACAGTTGAATGTTCCTGAGGCTGAAAATGATCTAGATGTTAATACAGACATTCCAAGAAATCATCACAGCAATCAAAGGGTTAAAGAATGGAAAAGCTCCTGGCCACAATAACTTAAATGCAGAGCTATTTAAGACAGACACTGAGCTAGTAGCAGAACTATTAGAACCACTATTTGCACAAGTCTGAAAAACAGGGACAACACCATCAGAGTTGAACAAAGGAATAATTGTAAAATTGCCCAAGAAGGGCGACCTTGCAGACCGCAACAATTGGAGAGGAATCACTCTTCTCTCAGTTCCCAGAAAAATACTAGGCAGGATAATTATACAGAGAATTTCAAAAGCAGCAGAACACAAACTGAGGAAAGAACAAGCAGGATTTAGAAAGAACAGAAGATGTGCAGATCATATACGAGGGGCGTTCAGAAAGTAATGCACCACATCGTTTTTCTCAGCTAATAATGAAGATAGAAGCATGAAATTTTGCACACTTCAAATATGGCATGTGCCAATTGTGTGCACCAAATTGCACCGCAACCGGCCAAATAATACGGCTGCCCTAAACCGTTGAAATGGAGCGTGTTAGCAACTTGCGTTATAAACAGCGAATTGTGATAGAATTTCTCGTTGCAGAGAAGGAAACTTGTGAATATTCACAAGCGTCTATGTGATGTGTATGGAAGTTTTGCAGTCGACAGGAGTACAGTCAGTCGCTGGGTTCAGAGAATCAAAGAATCAGGAAGTGGAGATACGGAGCTGCTTGATCGGCCGCGCTGTGGACTTCCTGCCACAGCCACCAACGCAGAAATGTTGAAATGCGCTGAGGGCATTATTCTTACTGATAAGCGAATCACTACTCAACAATTGGCCTTACAGCTGTCAGTCAGCATTGGTAGTGCAAATGCAGTTATAAAAACTCTCGGATTTAATAAGGTTTGCACAATATGGGTTCCTCGAAGTCTCACAAATGACCACCGATTGCAAAGGAAAGCAATTTCTTCTGAATTGTTGGAGCGTTTCAATGCTGATGGAGAGAACTTTTTGGCTAAGATCGTTACAGGTGACGAAACCTGGGCACATCATTTTGAACCTGAGGCAAAAAGACAGTAAATGGAGTAGCATCATCCGCAATCACCAAGAAGAAAGAAATTCAAGACAATTCCTTCAGCTGGAAAGGTCATGATCACTGTCTTTTGGGACATTGAAGGTGTGATTCTTGTGGACGTTATGCCACGAGGAGAGACAATCAATTTGCAAGCTTACATTAAGACATTGAAAAAACTCAATCAATGTTTTCGCAGAGTTCGGCCGCACAAGAATCCAGCAGACCTGCTTCTCCTTCACGACAATGCGCGCCCTCACACAAGTCTGGCAACACGGGAAGCAATCACCAAATTGGGTTGGACTGTACTACCCCATCCACCCTATAGTCCCGATTTGGCACCCTCTGATTTTCATCTATTTGGTCCACTTAAAGATGCACTCCGTGGGACAAGGTTTGAAGATGATGAAGGAGTGATTCATGCAGCGAAGAAATGGCTACATGATCAAGACAAAATCTGGTACGGGCTAGGAATACATGCACTTGTTTCGCGCTGGCATAAAGCCGTACAAGTTGATGCGGATTATGTTGAATAATACCGATGTTTACATCACATATCCATGTATATTGTGTATAAATTTCAAGCTTTTTGAATAAACAGCTCCTGAGAAAAACGATGTGGTGCATTACTTTCTGAACGCCCCTCGTATTTACCCTCAGGAACATCATAGAGCAGTGCTCAGAATGGCAGAGACAGCTGTACATTAATTTCGTTGATTTTGAAAAGGCTTTTGACAGTTTACATAGGGACAGTCTATGGAAAATACTGAGGGCTTATGGAATTCCAAGCTGCATAGTGTCCATCATAAAAAGCCTCTATGCCAACTTTACATGTAGTGTTAGGGCAGAGCAACATACGACAGGGATGCCCCTTATCAACCACTTTATTTTTAAGCCATAGACTGGGTCATGGGTCAGACAACAGAGGGCAGTCTGAGAGGAATAAGATGGACTACATTTTCTACATTGGAAAATCTGGAATATGCAGATGACATTGCACTACTCGCACATTCTAATCAACACATCCAGGAAAAAATGGATAGATTTAATAAGTATAGCCAGCAGGTGGGGTTGAACGTCAATCTAAAGAAGACAGAGGTCATGGCACTCAATGTGGGCAACCCTGAACCCATTACAGTAAGGAATCAGCAACTGGTACAGACAGACACCTTCACATACCTAGGATGCATAGTAACATCAGACGGCGGAGCAAGCAAAGACATCAACAACAGAATGAACAAAGCAAGAAGAGCCTTTGTTAGTCTAAAAACATCTGGACGTCCTCTCAGTACAGCACAAACACAAAATTAAGATTATATGAGAGCTGTGTACTTTCTGTGCTTCTCTATGGTGCGGAATGCTGGAGAGTAACAGAGAAGGAAATGTTGAAATTGCCCTCTTTCCACACAATCTGCCTAAGAAAAATTCTCAGAATCTTTTGGCCGAATACCATCACCAACCAAGAACTACTTACTCGGAGCAACCAAGAGGACATGCAAACCATCATAATTGGCAGACGCTGGAGTTAGGTTGGCCTTGTCCTCAGAAGAGACCCCGATGCCATCACAAGAACAGCTATGCTATGGACTCCGGAAGGAAAACGAACGAGAGGCTGACCAAGAATAACTTCGCGGAGAACTGTGGGGGCTGAGATGCAAAGAATGACTGGGGCACTACATGAAGGATGGCTGCCGACCGAGCAAATTGGAAGCATTTTTTTCCCGCCCTATAAGATGCCACCAGGAGTGATGGCCACTGACTGCTTTGACGGTCGGCGGCTAAGGATCAAAGATGAAGTGTAGTGGTGCCTAATAACCAACAACAGTATACTTCTCTTAGCAAATGCTTTTCACAAAAACTGTTGCACCCCATACATTTCTGTTCTGGGTGTCTTCTTTAGCTCTATGCATGAGACACCAGTTGCCGTGGCTTCCCTCCAAGTTGTCTTTCGCATCTTGCCTTTGGATTTGGATACCACAACACGTGCTTTTATCCTATTTACCTGGAGGTATCCTAAACTCATGAATTTATCCCCTGTGACCTACGGACTGTATTACTATTTATTCTTCATGTATTTCAATAGTTCTCACTTTCTTTCCCTTCTGTTCATGTGTCCCTGATGAAGGCATTGTGGCAGTTACATAGACAAGTTCCTTTATCGCCTGACTTAGTAAAACATATGCCCTATTTCTGTTAACCCAACCGCTTTGTAGGAGCAGCAAGTTTAAAACAGCTCAAAGAATTGAAATTAACATTGGCTTGACATATTTCTACATTATCATCCAACCTTTTTGTTGTTCCCTGTGGAACATGTGGCTGCTAATTATTCCTCACTTTCTTAACCCCCAGAAAAGCTGAACATTATTCAAACAAACCTAACTATCCTGTTACATTTGCTGTTTGAAAACGATTCATTGTCACAGAGTCCAAACTACCTTATTCTTTGTTTCTCAATACATCTCTGAACTTTCCTACTCTCACAAAGTATGTATATTTTATTAGCTGCTTTGATTATATGAGCAATGATTTCCTGTTTCTTTTCTCTGCTTAATGTCCAGGATTGACACTGATATTACTGTGTTGGTACCAACACTGCATGTTCTAGTTGTTTCTTAGTCATTACATGGATATGTGCATGCTTTAAAATTTGGCTGAGATGACAATTCCTTTTAATAATAATAATAATAATAAATTCTTTAAGCGCCAAACACGGCGCATAAGGCAGAAACCAGTGCTCTCCAGGTTGTTCGTTGTGACGCCACTCCTCTTAGCTCTTGCACATTATTTAGGCCCAACGTTCTTCCTTCTCTTATTATTGTTCTTCTGAGTTCTTCTTCAATTCCTTTTACTGGCTTGCTAATTTCTCGATTCAATCACTTAATCTAATCTTCTGTCTGCAATGCACGGCTATGTCAATACACTGCGTAACAATGCTGATTATAAATTACTTTAGTTGATTACTAGAAAGATAGACCAAAAACAAATGAAAAATGATAAATGTGTCAACAATTTTACAAATGAATATTATACTAGAAATGTGAGATATTTCAGATATTCTCTTAGCTATCCACACAAACAGGAAATAAGGACAACAAATATTGAAAGGCTATGTGGAAAAATAGATATACAAATTTAAAAAAAACTAAAAAGAAGAATTATGATCGAAAAGAAATCCGACTACAAAAACAAAGCAAAGAATAACAAATAATAGGGCCTGAGTAACTTAGAAATCCAGAAAAGAAATAAACAAGTTATGAAATAACCCAGAACCAACACTGCTATACAAAGGACAGTTGCTGACCCCCCAATTTACAATTGGGGCTGCAGAAAATGACTACCATCTGTAAGGAATGTGCTGGAAAGAAAATTTCCAATTGTGTTTCAGGGAAGAAACGTCACTGGATGCTACAATAAAATCACAGAAATGTGACAAATTGCTTGGGAATCTACTATGGTTACCCAAAATGTTTCAAAATACAATAAAGAACTTCCAACTCATAACTCATTTAAACAAAAATAAATAATAATAAAAGTCTTGGTGAAATGAATATAAATGCCTTTTCCATGGCAATCAAATACACTGCATCTTCAAACTCTTTGTTAACCATTACTATTATTGTTGCGGGTTGAACCTGTGTATTTTAATTGAAATCTTTCAATTATTTACGAACACAGTACTTCAGCATGGCTTTTCTGCATAATGGGAAGAGTTGCAGAGTGTTTTAGCTCAAAATTAACATATAAAAATTGTAATTAGGCTATTTTCTGATAATCTTGGATCCCCTGAATCTAAATATATTTTGAACGTCTATCATAATTTAGAAATCTGTATTTCTTTATGCAGCTCTCCTTATATAATGAAAAATGTTTACTCCCTCAAAACTTGTTTTATGCCACTAATTTTCTACTGCATCACATAACTTTTGTCAGATCAGATCTCTGACATTTTCTACTGCATCACAGAACTTTTGTAAGATTAGATTTCTGACATTTCATTATGATTGATTGCAAATAATTTATTCTGGCCAAATTGTAAAGCCCTATAATATTTGATCTAATAATCTGATCTGCTACAGGTTTTACAATATCAACTTCCACAAATTTGAGTTCATAACCAAAAGAAAAAATTTAAAAAAAGCTACAGTAAACTGAAATACAGTAACAAATATCAAAATGCTGGCCATTACAACCAATAATACAGTACCACACACACAATAATTAATACATGACAACCAATAACACAGTACCACACACACACTAATTATTACATGACAACCAATAACACAGTACCACACACACACTAATTAATACATGACAACCAATAACACAGTACCACACACACACTAATTATTTCACGACAACCAATAACACAGTACCACACACACACTAATTATTACATGACAACCAATAACACAGTACCACACACACACTAATTATTACATGACAACTAATAACACGGTACCACACAAACACTAATTATTACATGACAACCAATAACAAAGTACCACACACACACACTAATTATTACATGACAACCAATAACACAGTACCACACACACACACTAATTATTACATGACAACCAATAACACAGTACCACACACACACACTAATTATTACATGACAACCAATAACACAGTACCACACACACACTAATTATTACATGACAACCAATAACACAGTACTACACACACACACTAATTATTACATGACAACCAACACAGTACCACACACACTAATTATTACATGACAAAGAATAACACAGTACCACACATACACACTAATTATTACATGACAACCACTAACACAGTACCACACTAATTATTACATGACAACCAATAACACAGTACCACAAACAAACACTAATTATTACATGATAACCAATAACACAGTACCACACACACACTAATTATTACATGACAACCAATAACACAGTACGACACACACACACTAATTATTACATGACAACGAATAACACAGTACCACACACACACACACTAATTATTACATGACAACCAATACCACAATACCACACACACACTAATTATTACATGACAACCAATAACACAGTACCACACACACACACTAATTATTACATGACAACCAATAACACAGTACCACACACACACTAATTATTACATGACAACCAATAACACAGTACTACACACACACACTAATTATTACATGACAACCAATAACACAGTACCACACACACACACACTAATTATTACATGACAACCAATAACACAGTACCACACACACACTAATTATTACGTGACAACTAATAACACGGTACCACACAAACACTAATTATTACATGACAACCAATAACACAGTACCACACACACACAATAATTATTACATGACAACCAATAACACAGTACCACACACACACACTAATTATTACATGACAACCAATAACACAGTACCACACACACACCCTAATTATTACATGACAACCAATAACACAGTACCACACACACAATAATTATTACATGACAACCAATAACACAGTACCACACACACTAATTATTACATGACAACCAATAACACAGTACCACACACTAATTATTACATGACAACCAATAACACAGTACCACACACACACACTAATTATTACATGACAACCAATAACACAGTACCACACACTAATTATTACATGACAACCAATAACAGTACCACATACACACACACTAATTATTACATGAAAACCAATAACACAGAACCAATAACACTAATTATTACATGACAACAAATAACACAGTACTACATACACACTAATTATTACATGACAACCAATAACACAGTACCACACACACACTAATTATTACACAACAACCAATAAGACAGTACTACACACACACTAATTATTACATGACAACCAATAACACAGTACCACACACACTAATTATTACATGACAACCAATAACACAGTACTACACACACACACACTAATTATTACATGACAACCAATAACACAGTACTACACACACACACTAATTATTACATGACAACCAATAACACAGTACCACACACACACACTAATTATTACATGACAACCAATAACACAGTACCACACGCACACTAATTATTACATGACAACCAATAACACAGTACTACACACACACACTAATTATTACATGACAACCAATAACACAATACCACACACACTAATTATTACATGACAACCAATAACACAGTACTAAACACACACTAATTATTACATGACAACCAATAACAGTACTACACACACACTAATTATTACATGACAACCAATAACACAGTACCACACACACGCTAATTATTACATGACAACCAATAACACAGTACCACACACACGCTAATTATTACATGACAACCAATAACACAGTACCACACACACTAATTATTACATGACAACCAATAACACAGTACCACACACACACACTAATTATTAAATGACAACCAATAACACAGTACTACACACAATAATTATTACATGACAACCAATAACACAGTACCACACACACACACTAATTATTACATGACACCCAAAAACAGTACTACACACACACTAATTATTACATGACAACCAATAACACAGTACTACACACACACACTAATTATTACATGACAACCAATAACACAGTACTACACACACACTAATTATTACATGACAACCAATAACACAGTACTACACACACACACTAATTATTACATGACAACCAATAACACAGTACCACACACACTAATTATTACATGACAACCAATAACACAGTACTACACACACACACACTAATTATTACATGACAACCAATAACACAGTACCACACACGCTAATTATTACATGACAACCAATAACACAGTACCACACACACACACACTAATTATTACATGACAACCAATAACACAGTACCACACACACACCCTAATTATTACATGACAACCAATAACACAGTACTACACACAATAATTATTACATGACAACCAATAACACAGTACCACACACACACACACTAATTATCACATGACAACCAATAACACAGTACTACACACACACTAATTATTACATGACAACCAATAACACAGTACTACACACGCACACTAATTATTACATGACAACCAATAACACAGTACTACACACACACACTAATTATTACATGACAACCAATAACACAGTACTACACACACACACTAATTATTACATGACAACCAATAACACAGTACCACACACACACACTAATTATTACATGACAACCAATAACACAGTACCACACACACACTAATTATTACATGACAACCAATAACACAGTACTACACACACACACTAATTATTACATGACAACCAATAACACAGTACCACACACACTAATTATTACATGACAACCAATAACACAGTACCACACACACACACTAATTATTACATGACAACCAATAACACAGTACCACACACACACACTAATTATTACATGACAACCAATAACACAGTACCACACACACACTAATTATTACATGACAACCAATAACACAGTACTACACACAATAATTATTACATGACAACCAATAACACAGTACCACACACACACACTAATTATTACATGACAACCAATAACACAGTACTACACACACACTAATTATTACATGACAACCAATAACACAGTACTACACACACACACACACTAATTATTACATGACAACCAATAACACAGTACTACACACACACACTAATTATTACATGACAACCAATAACACAGTACTACACACACACTAATTATTACATGACAACCAATAACACAGTACCACACACACTAATTATTACATGACAACCAATAACACAGTACTACACACACACACACTAATTATTACATGACAACGAATAACACAGTACTACACACACACACTAATTATTACATGACAACCAATAACACAGTACCACACACGCTAATTATTACATGACAACCAATAACACAGTACCACACACACACACACTAATTATTACATGACAACCAATAACACAGTACCACACACACACCCTAATTATTACATGACAACCAATAACACAGTACCACACACACAATAATTATTACATGACAACCAATAACACAGTACCACACACACACACTAATTATTACATGACAACCAATAACGCAGTACTACACACACACTAATTATTACATGACAACCAATAACACAGTACTACACACACACACTAATTATTACATGACAACCAATAACACAGTACTACACACACACACACTAATTATTACATGACAACCAATAACACAGTACTACACACGCACTAATTATTACATGACAACCAATAACACAGTACTACACACACACACTAATTATTACATGACAACCAATAACACAGTACCACACACACTAATTATTGCATGACAACCAATAACACAGTACTACACACACACACACTAATTATTACATGACAACCAATAACACAGTACTACACACACACACTAATTATTACATGACAACCAATAACACAGTACCACACACGCTAATTATTACATGACAACCAATAACACAGTACCACACACACACACTAATTATTACATGACAACCAATAACACAGTACCACACACACACCCTAATTATTACATGACAACCAATAACACAGTACCACACACACAATAATTATTACATGACAACCAATAACACAGTACCACACACACACACTAATTATTACATGACAACCAATAACGCCGAAAGAAAAACATCAGGAATGTGTATATTTCGATGGATATCACCATGTTATGTTAAATTATAGAATAAAAGATACACCAGAGTATCTAGTGGTGTAGATATTTTCCTATAACTGACCTCGAAACCCTCGAATCGGTCGGTTGGATCGGAGGGTTGATCAGTGAGTTAACAATTCACTATCGTAAAACAAGCTATTGTTACCGAAACAGAACCAGGCTCGACAGTAAACATGTTATGCACCAACTAACGACGCTCTTGATACCACAAAAGATGACTTCTATGAAGCACTTCTAAGTACCATCAACACAATACCCAAGCATGACATAATAGCAGTCATGGGTGATTTTAACGCCAAAGTAGGTGACAACAACGATGGAGTACAAAGATATCTCGGTACTCATGGCATAGGCTGTATGAATCAAAATGGCGAAAGACTTCTAGAACTTTGTGAAATATCAAACCTCGTTGTGGCAGACACCATCTTTCCACATAAGAATATCCACAAGATAACATGGAATTCACCTGATGGCAGAACTAAGAACCAGATAGATCACTTCTGCATAAGCGCTAAATTTCGCTCATCAGTTCAAGACGTAAGAGCATACAGAGGTGCAGAGATCGGAAGCGATCATAACCTCTGCATAGCTAAAATGAGAATTAAACTGAAGAAGTTATACCAACCGAATAAAAATAGAAGAATAGATGTACACAGACTGCAATCAAATGATATAAAGAAGGAATATAATGTCAAAATGAACAACTATTTCGATGCTTTAGGCAAAATTGACAACGATATCACCACCAAGACAATCGATACTAAATGGGAACAACTGAGAACAGCAATGACAGAAGCAGCTGTAGCGACCACCGGATACCTAGTACATAAAAAGAAAAAATGGATGAGAGAAGATACTTGGGATAAAATACAAGAAAGGAAAACAGCAAAACTTAAACTACTAGCGGCAAGTACACATAATGCAGTTGAATCTTGCAAACTAACTTATAACTTGTTAAATAAAGAAGTGAAGACAAAAACTCGAAGAGATAAAAGACATTTCATCAATGAACTGGCCGTAGAAGCTGAAAATGCTGCAAGAACTGGTAATAGTAGGTGCCTTTATCAAATTACAAAACAACTATGTCACCAGCCTACTGCTATGGAAACACCTGTTAAAGGTAAATTAGGGAATTCAATACCAACAGAAAAAGAACAAATGAAGAGATGGGCTGAGCACTTCATGGAGGTGCTAAACAGACCACCACCAACAGTAACACCTGATTTTAATAATGAAACATCCACAACCACCTTGCCAATAACTTGCGATGAATTCACGCTGGACGAGATCAAACAAGCCGTTAAAAGATTTAAAAATTTTAAAGCTGCTGGAGTTGACGAAATTTCAGGGGAAATGATTAAAGCAGTTAATGACAACAACCTCTTGAGAATTTTAGATATTATAAATGAAGTATGGAGAGAAGAACAACCACCACAACAACGGAAAGACAGTATTATTGTAAAGTTACCGAAGAAAGGTGATCTATCAGACTGTAATAACTGGCGTGGTATATCTCTATTATCAGTACCTGGAAAATTATTATGTTGCATGATGTTAGAAAGACTTAAATTGCATGCTGACGAAAAGATCAGAGAAGAACAAGCGGGTTTCAGGCCGAAACGATCATGTATTGATCAAATATTCACACTAAGAACAATTATAGAAGAATCAGTGGAAAGGCAATCGCCACTTATTATCACCTTCGTCGATTTTCAAAAAGCCTTTGATAGTCTACACCGCCCATCATTGTGGAAGATACTTACAATCTATGGTTTTCCAACAAAATATGTGAATATAATCAAAGCGCTATATGACAATGCAAGATGTTGTGTTAGAACAAATAAAGGGAATACAGAATGGTTTACAGTAGAAAACAGGGGTGAAAACAAGGCTGTATTATGTCACCACTACTTTTTGGAATAGCTATTGATTGGGTTATGAGAAACTATACCCACAATGAACAATTGGGTATAAAATGGACAAATGGAAAATTCCTGGGGGACCTGGATTTCGCAGATGATGTAGCATTCTTAAGTTCAACACCAAGACAATCCCAAGAAGCAATAAATAATTTGTGTCATCTCTCGGTTAAAATTGGTCTCCAAATAAATGCCTCTAAAACTAAAGCTATGAACTTTTCTAACGAGACCTTTGATATCATCTTGAACGGGGAAAAACTACAGAAAGTTGAAAGTTTCAATTATTTGGGCAGTAAAATGACTCAGGATGGTGACACAACAAGAGAAATCCATACTAGAATTGCTTTGGCAGCTAGCGCCTTCAATAGATTATCTAACATTTGGAAATTACGATCATTGAATATACATACCAAGCTTCGTCTGTTTAATTCAAATGTTATCTCAGTGTTAACATACGACTGTGAGAGTTGGAAAATAACAAAATCATTGGAGAACAAGCTGAATACATTCGAGAACAAATGTCTTAGAAAACTCATGAACATCAGTTGGAAAGAATTCAAGACTAATCGACAAATAAGAGAAGAATATAGGCAGAAATATGTCTCCGACTATATAAGGAAAAGACGATGGTCATATATCGGTCATGTCCTACGAATGCAAAACAACAGAATACCACTACAGGCGCTCACTTGGGTTCCTGAGGGTAAGCGGAAAAAAAGGAAGACCAAAAGAAACACTCAGAAGAACAATAATAAGAGAAGGAAGAACGTTGGGCCTAAATAATGTGCAAGAGCTAAGAGGAGTGGCGTCACAACGAACAACCTGGAGAGCACTGGTTTCTGCCTTATGCGCCGTGTTTGGCGCTTAAAGAATTTATTATTTATTATTATTAATAACGCAGTACTACACACACACTAATTATTACATGACAACCAATAACACAGTACTACACACGCACACTAATTATTACATGACAACCAATAACACAGTACTACACACACACTAATTATTACATGACAACCAATAACACAGTACTACACACACACACTAATTATTACATGACAACCAATAACACAGTACCACACACACTAATTATTACATGACAACCAATAACACATTACTACACACACACTAATTATTACTTGAGTTAAGCCTTTGTATTTTAAATACCATATTCCTTTGTTACTCCCTATGGAGCATGAAGTTACCACTGTCAGCTGGTTCCCTTGTACCAATCATTGACATGTTCTTGTAGTTGACATGCTCAAGTTGCGAACCTGATCTAACAATATGCCAGATGGAGCAGTAGTGCTATTTTTGGTCTCATCAGTGACCTCCGAGAACTTCACAGGTCACATTTTAAATGAAATCCTGTAATTATTTATGATAACAGATGTCAGTGCCTATGCTCTCCTTAATGACACAAGAAGCTGACAGACACAAGTGACCTGTACCTGAGGTGTGAAAATACTGTGCGACACTGGCAGTCTGTCAATAAGCTCATGTTTGACGTTGCTGGTGTTAAACACTTGTGACTGTTGTTGCTGGTGAGGATGGTGCTGGTGGTGCTGATGATGCTGGAGGTGTCTTGCACTACTGGTGCCACCAATACTGCTGGGGCTGGCAGGAGGGCAGGGCATTGCTGCTGCAGCAATTCCAGCAGCCGAGCTATTTCCACTGTTGATACTGGCCAAGAGATTACTGCCGATGGTCAGGCTATCTTCACTGTCAGACTCATGGTCATCAGCCACTGTCAAATAGCCATCTTCAACTACAGAAGAAACATTTTCACCTGGTTATTATCTGCCAAAATGACAACAAACACAAGGAATACCTGGTGCAGATTTAAAAATCAGAAAAGATCAGTCTCTATCAGACATATGTCTATATGTAACATATAGCGTTATGATCTAACATCTACATTTATTGGAATGTAGAAATTATTGTCACAACTTTTGTTGTCATCATGCAGCAAGAAGCCACCACTACTGATGAGATAGTCCACCTTGATGATGTAAACCAAGTCTTGAACAAGTGGTTTCTGCAGCAACTTTTTTGTTGTTGTCATGATGAGGTTCCCAGCCCAATTTATAACTTCAGGTAAGGGATCTCTCTTACAACATGCCTGAGTGAGCAGTAATTGTATTCTTTCCTCAGAGACTCAGAAACTATATGGGGTTAGTTAGGAAATGACTGCATAATTTTGGTCATTATTTTAAGCATGAGTTAAAGAGTATTAACTTCCCTGCTAATACAATAATTTTTTTAGTTGTTGTTCCTTTAAAGGTACCATGCTTCTTGAGGCAAAGAAACCTGGCTCAAAACCAGGTCACCAGTCTACTCAAATATAAAAATGCTTGGAAATTAGTGATGGCAAAATCAGCAAGGAAGGAAACTAGCACTCTTCTCTCTCTTCTCCCCCCCCCCCCCCCCCCCCCCCCCCCCCCCCCCCCCCCCCCCCCCCCCTTTCATTAAATTAAAACCTAGTATGGGTGAAGCCCTTAATGCTTCAAGAGGAGACTAATATGTAGTTTGTGCATGGCGCTTTCCTTCTATAGAGATGTCAAGAGAAAGCATGTGCATGTTATTTATAGCCCTCTCTAGGTCATGGGGTTCTGTGGACAGACAAATATCAGATTACTCTACCCTCAGGCTTGTCTTACAAGGTGACTAATTTGAGGTTTTGATGGCAACTTCATCATGTAAAACAACTTGCTACAAGAACATGTAACTGTGGAACCAGGTGTTGTGGTGGTACCATGGTCCATATGGAGTACACATGAAAATAATGATGATGATGATGCTGGCAACCTCCTATTATCAATAAGGAACAGAAAAGGAAATAAATTAATGAACGAATGAATGACCAGTATGATAAACAACTGACACAAAAAACATTCCTGGAATACCAACTTACCGAAAGTCTGAACAAAAGCTGAGTCAGAAAAACTTGTAGGGAGGTAACTTAGACTGGTTTTCAAGATGCTGTCCTGTCTTGCAGCACTGAATGTGAAAAAAAAATATATATATATATATATTTGAAAGTGTGTTTGTTCGGGGTTGACTCTAGTCCTATTGAAGCTTTGGCAACAAAATTTTTCAGAGGACCAGGAGTGCCAACAACAACTTTTATTCACAAATGTTCATACTTGATGTCATATTGTATAAAAAGTCTATGCACCCACTGGTAATATTGATGGCTTCATTTAAATCGGTGCACTCAGTCTACAAAAGTGATGACGTAATTGTATTATGGGTAAGCTGCATACAGAAATGATGATGTCATATAAGTTTGTGCATGTTACCACCATACGTTACATATTTATCAGCTAATTTTCATAAATATTTTCGGTGAAACAAAGTAAACATCTTCAACAAACATATGCCAAGTCTTCCTGTCCTGTCACATCAGTTCAGGCTTCTTCCATGTCTTCTACATCCCGTCTCCAGTTCTCTTCTCCATGTGTTCTTTGGTCTCCTGTACTTCTTACCCTGGTGATTCCAGAATAAGGACTGCCTTGTGATGATATAAACAGGTTTCCTGGTTGTGTGTCTTTTGCAATGCCAGATTTGTTTGATCACATTTATACTGGCTAGTGAATGTTCAGTTTTGTCACATCTTATTCAGGGTATACGTTCTGCAGAAAGCAAGTAAAAATTGAATCGCATATTTAAGAATTGTCCTAAAATTCCAATAAATTTCACATTGTATATTATATAAATACCTGACAATAACGTATGACTACAGTAGTTACTACACATTTTTTTTTTAATTCATGAAGACATGAGCCAAGAATAATAAGAGCTCAGTAAGTAATATGCAATCAAGATGAGCCTAACCTTTTTATAAAGTGACAGCCAAGAAAAGAAAACTTCTAGAGGCCACAGGAGCATAAAATGATAAGACTCAAAGGTAAATGGAGATGGTTATTTGTGTGAGCAAAATTATAGACTCAACGGTAAATGGAGATGGTTATTTGTGTAAATAAAATTATAGACTCAACGGTAAATGGAGATAAAAATTATAGACTCAATGGTAAATGATTAAGACTCAACGGTAAATGGAGATGGTTATTTGTGCGAGTAAAATTATAGACTCAACGGTAAATGGAGATGGTTATTTGTGCGAGTAAAATTATAGACTCAACGGTAAATGGAGATGGTTATTTGTGCGAGTAAAATTATAGACTCAACGGTAAATGGAGATGGTTATTTGTGCGAGTAAAATTATAGACTCAACGGTAAATGGAGATGGTTATTTGTGTGATGGAGATGGTTATTTGTGCGAGTAAAATTATAGACTCAACGGTAAATGGAGATGGTTATTTGTGCGAGTAAAATTATAGACTCAACGGTAAATGGAGATGGTTATTTGTGTGAGTAAAATTATAGACTCAAAGGTAAATGGAGATGGTTATTTGTGCGAGTAAAATAATAGAATCAACAATAAATGGAGATGGTTATTTGTGTGAGTAAAATTATAGACTCAACGGTAAATGGAGCTGGTTATTTGTGTGAGTAAAATTAGACTCAACGGTAAATGGAGATGGTTATTTGTGCAAGTAAAATTATAGACTCAACGGTAAATGGAGATGGTTATTTGTGTGAGTAAAATTATAGACTCAATGGTAAATGGAGATGGTTATTTGTGCGAGTAAAATTATAGACTCAACGGTAAATGGAGATGGTTATTTGTGTAAGTAAAATTATAGACTCAACGGTAAATGGAGATGGTTATTTGTGCGAGTAAAATTATAGACTAAACGGTAAATGGAGATGGTTATTTGTGCGAGTAAAATTATAGACTCAACGGTAAATGGAGATGGTTATTTGTGCGAGTAAAATTATAGACTTAACGGTAAATGGAGATGGTTATTTGTGCGAGTAAAATTATAGACTCAACGGTAAATGGAGATGATTATTTGTGTGAGTAAAATTAGACTCAACGGTAAATGGAGATGGTTATTTGTGTGAGTAAAATGATAGACGACTCAACAGTAAATGGAGATGGTTATTTGTGTGAGTAAAATTATAGACTCAAAGGTAAATGGAGATGGTTATTTGTGCGAGTAAAATTATAGACTCAACGGTAAATGGAGATGGTTATTTGTGTGAGCAGAATTATAGACTCAACGGTAAATGGAGATGGTCATCTGTGTGAATACTCCAAAGCAAATGAAAGACAAATCAGGAGATAGAGTGTTGGCAAGAAATCCGCTGAATTGAAATTGAGTTTCTGTAATTTTGTATGCCTTCATTTGAGATAACTAATGAAGATGATATCAAGACAATGATGATGATGGTGGTGGCCATTACCTTCGTCCTAGCCTTGTAGAGTAACTTTTGGTAAAGCTAGGATCACTCTCATCACATGGCAGGTTTCTCAGGTCAAAGTAACGGTCGGGTTGAAGTTGCTGGGTCGGCTGTTGTGCCTGCAGGATGTGACGATGATGACGATGATGGCGGTTGCTGCAGCTGCGACCACTTCTAAGACCATCTCCTTCATCTTCACTCTCAGAACTGATGGTAATGATACTAGGAACTGGACTGGGTGTGTCCCTGTAAAAAGATAATATTTTATCATTATAATTACACTGACAAATATGTACGGTTGTGACGAAATGACTGATAATTTGAATGTTCCAATCCGTCCCATTTTTCTTACTCTCCTAATTTTTCCTGGTTTCACCGGCTATATGTACTTTCGTTTTATTTACATTCTTCTACTGCTGCAGTAGCCCTATTATTCCCCGCTCAGACCCCCAAGGCGTGTCAGGTTTTTATTTTCGCTTCTAGCCCTCATTATAAATTCATCGCTCGGTCTTTAGTTGCTCAGCGATCAGCATGCTTATGATAATATTGCACAAGACACACCTGCGTGCATGTTGTGGTACGCAAGACCAGAGGGACGTTTTCCGCTCGCAACAGTGTTTTGACCACTGGCGAGTAATAGATTTCTTTGAGACGTGAGCCACTGTCTTGCTTAGGGTTTTCAGTTGACTGGGCCAGTGCGGCAAACCCTTTGATAGATGGGTAACTCTTTTCAGCTCTGTCCAAGGGAGAGAAACTTGCGCTCATTTGTACCTTTGTAGTGGCCCTTGATAGCCGTCATTTTCTAAACGTTGGTTAGCGGGAGATAATATTATGTCTTATTCAGGGAACTTTTGTGTCTCTTCGTCTTTTATTGTAGACTCTAAAATAATGTTTATGTTACTCGAGATTACGCTAGTAAGCAGAGCGCTCGACCAGGTGCAGGAGCACGCGATAGCAGGTGGCTGGATCAGTGTCTCCTAGACGCCCACGACGACCGTTGCCTCAATTGGCTGTGTGTGGTGTACCCGGAAACGGGGCCTCCCAGTACTGAGGCACAGTTAAGTCCCCGATGTCACTTATTGGTGCAGAGTTGAGAGAGATGGCTGAGCATCACAATCCCCCCCTGTGTTGCAGCATGATGAGAACCCAGCATTGCACACTGAGCTTGGGGGGATCACTTGGGCACCAGACTTAATACTGGCTCTTGACTGGATGGCCGCATGCAGGAGATTTCTACAATGGAGAGATGGCAGGTGGTGGGTATCTGGAAGTGGCTCTGTGCAGGACGTGAGGATTCCTTGGGAGAGCCCAGAACCAGAGCACAGCATTGTGCAAGCTCTGCATAGTTGGAGAGCCCCCCTGGATGACAGGGAATGCACAGTGTGCCAACCCACCTATCCCCAACTGCTAACTTAGAACCAGAAGTGGGGTCCTCTGTATGCGTGCCAGGCCAGGATAAAATGGCTGGGAAAGAGACTGGAGCTCAGAACTCCCTAACTCAAAGTTACAGGATGGCAGAAAAGCCACGGGAAAGACAGGTCTATTTTGAAGATAACGCAACCATATTTTCCCCATACGAGCTCGGACGCCGCCTCGGTAAACAAGGTCCGCGCAGAGCAGTGACACCCCCAGGCTGCTTGCGAATAGTCTACTACTGGGAACATAAACAGATTAGGGATGAGCCCACTCTCCCGTTGAAGAGGTGCTAAAGTCGTAGATATTGGGCCAGAAGGCGCACCGGAAACCACAGTATCACGCAACTCGCTTTTTTTTTTATGGATGAGTACACCGTCAAATAAATCTCGTACTGGTGCTCGCCCTGTGGAGCTCCACCAGGCAGGTGCAGTGCCGGGCTCTGAGCCTCGACAGAGCCCACCCTCAGCTACTGGAGGACCCTCTAGACCGTCTTGTGGAGTTAGCAGACGGCGGAGAACTACTGACCGAAACAAAACAGAAAAAGAGAAACCCAGAGTGCCACTTGTCATGATGCACTGGAATGCAGAGGGAGTGAACAGCAAGCAGGCTGGATACAGCAAAAAGACAGAGCTGGAAAACATCTTGTATGAGAAGCAAGTCAGTGTTTGCTGTATCCAAGAGACTCACTTGAAAGCAGATCAAACCTTTAAAAATAAGGGGATATCAATGCTTCAGATCTGACAGACAAGATAGACGAAAAGGAGGAGTACTTACTCTTGTAAGGAATAACATTCATGCACACGAAAGGAAAACCTACATGGATGGAGCAGAATATCAGCTGTTGCAGATAAAGGTAGACAAGATGGAAATAGAACTCCTGAACTATTACTGTCCAAACAACAAACCCCTGAGTCTCAGCTCTATACAGGTACCAGCCACCAACTTTATAGCAGTTGGAGACTTTAATAGCCACTCCCAGAGCTGGGGCTATAACCATCTAGATCACAGAGGTGAAGAGGTTGAAACATGGCAAGATGATCACTCCCTAATCCTAGTCAATAATGCCACAGATACTCCTACCTTCTACTCCAGAGGATGGCACACAACTTCAACACCAGATCTTGCCTTCGCCACCCCAGATATAGCTGGATCTATTAGTAGAGAAGTAGGAGACCAACTAGGGGGAAGCGACCATCGCCCAATCTTTCTTACTGTCCAGAGTGCAACTCTCAGTACAGGCCCAGCCATTACAAGATGGAACTATCCATGAAGACAACACCACTGAAGCCCACCCTATACCCTGTACCATGGGAACAGGCCAGCAGTGCCCTCCAAATTAATACATCAGTCAGTGGTCTCACAAGTGGATGTGAGTATAATGATCTGCAAAAAACGAACTGCTACATTGAGTATGATCCAAGAAAGCTATCCCGATCAATCATGGATACATGCCTATACAGATGGATCAGCAACTAATGCTGTTAGGAATGGAGGTGCCGGTATCTTTATCTCATATCCTGACAACGACTAGGCACATTCCCACTGGTAAATTCTGTTCCAACTATACAGCTGAGGTTCAAGCTCTAGAGCAAGCTGCAAATATGATTTATAACACCAACTCTGACTGCCACCAGGTAGTCATCCTCACAGATGCACTGTCTGTCCTGCAAGCTCTCAAGGGTGGTAAACTCCCGCATCTGAGAAATGAACTAAACAAGGTAGCTGCCAAAAAAAGAACCATACTTCAATGGGTACCATCTCATTGTGGTGTACCCGGAAATGAAAAGGCAGATAAACTTGCAAAAAAGGGAGGAGAATGTGAACAAGAAGATAATGAAGTCACATACTTTGAGAAAAAGAGAGCAATCCAGACTATCAGAAGAGAACAGAACCAACCCAAAGACGACTATCACACTCTCGACCGGCAGGGACAGATAACTATTTTTCGCCTCAGGACAGGGCATAACAAACTGAATAAACACATGCACAAGCTACGATTGTCTGCTTCACCACTGTGCACATGTGGATTAAACGAACAAACTGCTGAGCATGTTCTACAGGATTGTCCTCTGTATGACCAGTTAAGAAAGATATACTGGCCCAATGACTCAACACTAAACTCAAAGCTATATGGAGCTAAAGAGGAACTTCAAACAACAGTCGAATTCATCATGAGAACTCGTCTGACGGTGTAAAATCAAAGATGCGATCGCAAAAAGAAGAAGAAGAAGTGTCTCCTAGTAGACAATAAATCTTGATAGGTTTGCTCATTCAATACAATTTCATTAACCTGCCTGTAGATAACCAAATGAGACACATGCGATTGTGGGCAAAAGATTAGACTTTGTGTCGCCTAATTCTTGGTATCTCGGGTTCCAGGGTACCCCACTGTTACAGCAGGATCCCAGTCGAGGAATGTAACATTCTCCTCGACCTCACGGTTCCAGTAAGCAACTAACGCCTCGAGTGTCACCTAATACCTGAAATTACAACCCTCTTCACATAGCCCTCTAACGGAAATTTAGCTCACCAGTGTATAACCAGCACCCGTAGTCTGTTGTCGTATTGTGCAGTAGTGCTTCCCTTCTCGCCTACATAATGCAGGTCTGAGCTAAAATGGCCAATCAACATATTATCGACACAGCTGGGCCAGCAAAAATTGAAATCATCTTACTGTGCTTTAACCGGAGGCGCAGACCATAACTCAAGGTTCACACCAGACCTAACCAGATTTTCGCATGAAGTACGTAGGCTTAATTCAACGTGCCAGGAATGGCGCAGAGGACTGTTGTCCTAAGTTGACCTCGCCTTGGATGCTTCTGATCACTCAAAACCCCGCGAGTATTAGCGGTCAGCGGAAAGACAGAGTACACCTACAGCCTATCTTGTTAGTTTCTTTTGTGAAGACGACGCAAGGATAGCGTTTGCTCTTCCCCCAGTGGATTTATTACACTCCTCCAGTCTGGATAGACTTAAAGAGACTGTGGTAGAGTTATACCATACACATACAGCCGAAGGATTTATCTCTGGGTTTACTTTCCTTGTCGGGGCAGACTAGTTGGTTTTGGTTCCTTGATGTTTATGTAATTGTTAACTTGTTGTGATTTGGTGCATTACTTATTATGTTGTGCTGATATACGTAATTTTTCTATATTTTCTACTTTCAAGAATTTTAATAAATTTTACTCATTTATTAATGCGCTGTTCAATATCTTCATCAATACATATTTAAGTTCTTATTTCTCTATTTGTTTGTGACAAAGAAGAGAGAGCCGGTGATTTGTATGACTATATAAGTGAGTTGTGGGCTTGGAAAGAGAGATAGCTTTAGTAGATCAAGTTCACCCTATTTTCACACATTATCTGTGTTTTTCCCCTATAATTCTGACAGTTCACTCACATTGTCGATTTCACTCAAATTGTCGGACTCGACAAATACTTCTAAAACCTACGCACTCACGACAACGGTCTTTTTTTTTTGTTTCCCTTTTCTCTCCTTATAGAGCATACAGCCACCCTTGCAGGAAGCCTGCGTTTAAGAACTTGTGGTCTTTTGTAGTGGCATTGTCTGTAGCAATTAGTTTAACATGAAGAAGTTACCAGCCCCTTGCTCATCCTCATATTAACGACATGCCTGATGGAGCAGAAGTGTTCCCTTAGAGACCCCCTGGCAACTATATGGGTCTAAAGGTAAAGGTAGTCCCATAGCAGATATTGCCACAGGAGTGAAGTGTTGGAGACTATACCAGGTCTCAGCTTTATCAGGTGGAGGCAACGTTCAATAATTACTGCCTTAGCCTACCCCAACTTAGCAGAGTAAGGTATCCATTTACAGCTGGGTAGCCTGGAGTGTGACATTACTTGGTTTCAAGCCCGGTAACTGTGCCCTGAGAAGCAAGCAAGCAAGCAGAAGAGTTAACATTGTGTCAGCCTAATTAACCATGTTCTTCTTGTCTAAGTCAGGCTGCTCAGTTTCTTGCTCTGTTGCAGCCACTGCCAAGGTGAAGAACTTGCATGTGTTCTGTAGCTGTTGACTGGTGCCAGACAGCATTTGTAATTGTAGTCAGCCAAGCAATAGCTTTCTTCTTTCTGTGGAGAGTCCTGGGCAAGTGAGCAGCACATCTAAATAATGTTAACAGTCCTTAAATCAAAAAAGATGTTACAAGTCTTTATGTCAGTCAACGATTGTTACAAGTCTTTATATCAGTCAGGGCATGTTAAAAGTCCTTCTTACCTGATGACAATAAATGGATGCCTCTGAGAATGTTCAAATGGGGCTGTTAATCCTGCAGTCGACAAGATTGGGTGAGAAGCTGACAGAGGATGCCTGAGGTGTGAAGAGGCAGAGGAGGAGGAAGACGACCAGTCTGCCAAGTGAAGGAGTGCAGCTTCCTCCACTGAAGGTGCCCCTGGGTGAGAACACAGCTGGTCTATCAGGGCTAGAGGAGGTGTACTCTCCTTGACACGTTTCTTGACTGGGGACAGCTGAGTGGAATGAATCTCCTTGTGTTGCCTGAGAGACACACAGATCATCATATGTTTTTTCAATGTGTAAAAATACCATCATCATCACCATTCACTCCCAAGCTGTAGAGGCCTTCAGTATATGCATGCCAAGGTCGTCCTGTCTAGTGCCATCAGCTCAAGGTCTTTCCATGTCTTCCTCATCATTTTCATTTCTGTCTCCAGTTCTCTTCTAGATGTATGTTTTGGTCAACCTCTGACCTCTGCGTCTTCCAACCTGGAGACTCTGAAACTAGGACCACCTGGCAATGCTACTAATCTATTATCGTATACTGACGTTTCTGGGGCATACATTTCCTACAGGATGGCATAGTCTCATATTAATGAAGGTTATTTTTTGATAATTTTTACACTAGTGTACAACCTTTAAAAAAAGGTGTTTGTGCATGAGGAACTATTTTTAAAAAAAAAAAGACAAAAAATGGTTTTCCAAAGTCTTTAAAAGAAAACAAATCCAGCTGGCTGTGACATGTTACATCAGGGAGAGGGAGATTTGACAATACAGTAGAGGAATAATAAAACAGTTTCTATCATGTCTAATTTTATGACAGTTAACGGGTTAAACTACTGTATTTCATTATTATTTATACGCAAGTTACACAATTTAATAAACATTTCTACAACAGAAAAATTACAAGGTGACTTTCATTGTTAACTCATTTAACAAGAAATAAATAAAAGTTCCTAAATACTGACTCCATTATATTAAGATCAGATGTCATAACACATAATTCACCATCTTAAAATGGTAGTTACAATACAATGACTGCTGTAATAACAAACAATTAAGAACAAATAAGAAAATACACATCTATACAGATCAGTACAAACGTCATGAAATTCGTTCAACTTTATGCGACTGGGACATACTACTGAACTAACCGAAGCTAACAGAGAGCTGGTAACTGCAAACCCCTGAGACGGAAATATAAATAGACTGTGCTAACAAAGAGAAATCTTAATGGAAAATGCTAACAGAGAGAAAACGGCACAGACTATGTTAACTGAGAAAAAACAGACACAGACTATGTTAACAGAGAGAAATAGAAAGTGAGTGAACTGGCAGACAGTAAAGGACAAAAACTGCACTGAGAGAAGTGGAAATGGACTGCACTAACTGAAATAAATGGACACAGACTGCATAGGCAGCAAAAAGGTCAGAGAAGCGTTAACAGAGAGGAAAATAAAAAGACTGCATTGACAGAGAGAAATGATCATAGACTGCATTGACAGAACAAAATGGAAATGGACTGCACTGACAGAGAGAAACAGAAGTGGTCCGAGCTGACCAAGGAAATATACTAGTGATGACAGAAAAATTGGAAATGGACCACTGACAGACAGAAGAGGAAAGGAACAGTGCTGATAAGAGAGAAATGGACACTAAGCATATTTTCTCAACAAACAGCCTTAACTCTTACAGGCCGAAAAGACGATGGGAGCGTACTTCCGTAAACCCCCTAGAAGCCGATTTGAACGCCCATAGCGTCACTTTTGTGTTCCGTACAATTTGTTCCTTATTTTCGTAATTTGGTATTTTAACATAACGGAAGTTACTCTTTTTTTTATTCAGAAGAGCGCTATCTTTGAGTTGTGATTCGGAAACACACTTGTTCTAGCAAATTTCACGGTGAAAAAACTGTAAATCTGTCAGCTTTCGATCAGGTGATTATTGTTGTTTATACAGACAATGTCTAGCGTACCAACCACATCGTGTTTATCAAAACGTAGGTCTTTTTTATCTGTAGAAAAGGCTAGGGAGCTGTGCATGTTTGATGAGTTTAGTGAAGATGATGTCATTGATAATTTCGAATTTGACATTAATGAAGAAGCTAGTTCTAGTGAGGAGGGGGCGTGGTCACAGCCAGGCCCTAGTGCTATAAAACGACAAAAAGTTTTGACCAAATCATCGACAAAAAAGGGGAAAAGCATTAGTACCAAGGAGCAACAAGGGGCAATTGGTAATGAATGGATTTCAGTACCAAACATAAGTATTACAGAGACCCAAAACACATTCAGATTTCTTCCCAAATATGGTCGCAAACCAGGAGTACACAATGACTTAGGTCTTAGTGAGGCATCAACTCCTTTTCACTGCTATAGGACATTGTTTACTAATGACATTGCAAATTCAATAGTACATTCTGTAAATGAGTATGCAAAACTTAAAAGTTCTTAAAAATAATCCATCCCTAAAAAAGATCAAGATTTTCCAGCTGGACAGCACTATCAAACTATGAGTTGTTAAAATTTATGGCTACAATAAATGCTATGGGCATTGATCCCAGACCTTCTAATAGAGACTATTATTCATCAGAAAAAAAATCGCCTTTATGCTCCATTTTATCACAAAAACTTTGAAAGATATATATTTTTGTCTATCTGTCAAACAATGTTGCATGTAGACGAGCCTGATACTGAGGGGAAAAGTAAAGTGGAGCTATTCATCAACTCTTTGATTGAAAATTTCAATAATGTCTTTACACCCTTTGAAAATGTTTCAGTTGATGAAATGATTAAAGGATTTAAAGGGAGATGGAAATACAAGCAATTTAATGCAACTAAGCCTAGTAAGTATCATATAAAGAGTTTTGGTCTTGTTGACAGTACCACTGGGTATGTTTTATCCCTGCTTACTTATTATGGAGCGGATACCTCATACGATCCAAGCACAGACACCAATAGTGGGATGGCAATAAAAGTCTTTGGAACTCTATTATAGCAAATTGGAACTGGTTATCATATATTTGCAGACAGGTTCTACACCACCAGGGCACTCATTGACTATTTGCTTCAGCAAAAGCAATACTATACTGGCACCCTCCTGTCAAACCGAATAGGCTTTCCATTAGAAATAAAAGCACTTTCCATACCACACATGGAACGGAAATGCTGGCAAACTAAAGATTCATCTTTGCTTTGTATTGGATGGAGGGATAAGAAAGCAAAAAAGCCAGTAATCATTGTTTCCACCAAAACAAATACAGGAATGACTACTACGACAAAACCAAAAACAGTCCATGACTATAATCAGAGCATGAATGGATGTGACCGTGCTGATCAAATGCTTGGGTATTATGGCATTCACAAACGACGCAGCAACAAGTGGTGGAAAAAAATATTCTACTGGATAATGGAAATTACTTGTACCAATGCTTTCATCCTCTATAGGCTCACAGGCAGTAGAAAAATGACATTAAAACAGTTCAAAATATCTCTGATTGATGCTTTGCTTCAGTGGGCCGCAGATCTAATGCCTGAGCCACAGAGGAGTATCAAGGCAACTCCTGGAAGACCAAGGACATCCAACCCAATTCAGAGGCTTGAAGGAGCTAAGCATATGATAGCTTACACAGAAAAAGACAGAAGATGTACAAGGGGATTGACATAAGTCTTGGGCCTGACCATGAAGGACATGTCACAGAGAGCTGAAATTTTGTATAGTGTTTATTCCTTTTCAATATAGCCACCGTCTGAATTGACACACTTCTGCCATCTCTGCTTGACCTTGAAAAGACCTTGAGAGTAGAACACCCTATTTTTCAAACTAAACCAGTCATCACATGCCAGTATAACCTCTTCATCGCTGTCAAAATGATTTCCTTTTAGCTGTTTTTTTAAGATTTGGGAATAGAAAAAAGTCTGATGGAGCCAAATCTGGAGAATATGGTGGGTGTGGAAGAATTTCAATATTCAAATCGTTGGCTGCTAGCTGCACAAGCCAGGCTTTGTGAGAGGGCGCGTTGTCTTGAAGCAAAGGAAGATTTTGAGTGCGCGTTATCCCTCGTTTCCTGGTCACAACCTTTCTTAGTTTGGTGAGAAGATCTGCATAGTACTGTCCATTAACTGTGTTACCACGAGGCAGATAATCTTTCAAAAGGACACCTTCGCCGTCCCAAAAAACAGTCAGCATTACTTTTCCTGCAGATTTCTGCGCTCTCAGCTTGACAGGTGTTGGGGAGCCTGGGGTTTTCCATTGCATGCTGGCAATTTTGGATTTGGGGTCATAATGGTGTACCCAAGTCTCATCTACTGTCATCATGGTCTCCAAAAAAGTTTTTGACTGACACTTTTTGAGCAACTGTTGACAGCAATTTACCCTCGTTTGCTTCTGTTCACGTGTCAACAGTCACGGAACCCAGCGTGCACACACTTTTCTCATGTTCAGTCTGTTGTGTAAAATTCTATAAACTGTTCTTTCATTTAATTTTACTCTACTAGCTATCTCCACAATTGTCATTTTCCGATCATGGTCAATGATTTTCTTCACTCTTGTTGCATTTTCATCGTTGCACTCTGAGGCTGGTCTACCAGATCTTGGCAGATTAGCAATATTTGAGCGGCCGCACTTAAACTGTTGACACCAGTTTTTTACCGAAGTATATGAAGGACAAGAATCACGAAACACTGGTTCCATCTCCCTGTGTATTTCTGTAGGTGTTTTTCCCTGAAACATCAGAAATTTTATCACAGCTCTGGCCTCCTTCTTTTCCATTGTTTTGTCAAATCTTTGGAGCAGCAGATCCAGTCAATAGGGTACATTGCGCCGAGCACCGTAGCGGGAAAATAATGTTGGTACGGACCACTGGACAGTCTCTTAAACATTAACAAAACATCACAGAAAGCTGAAACTTGTAATTAATATTCATATATGGATTAGTTATTTAAAAGCACTTTGGATAATATTTCAGTCTTTATACATGGGTTGGTGGGTACATTTTTCATTCACTAAAATGAATTTTTTTTTTAAAAATTGTTTACATTATTACTCATAATTGAATATAATATGAAGAATAGCACTTAAAAGCCCCAATATTATAATTCTAAATATATTTAGCTTTACTGTGAAACATAATTTGTGTGTCTTTGTTGTGTAATATAAACACAATATATGATTTAATTTAAAAGTTCACGCGGCCTTGAATATCTTCTTTTTTATTTTAATGATGATGGTACGGTCTGCTGGATGGTCTGTAAAACATTAACAAAATATCACAGGAAGCTGACACTTGTAAATAATATTCATATATGGATAAGTGTTATTCTAAAAGATGCTGGAGCACTCTGGATAATGTTTCAGTTTTTATGCATGGGTTGGTGAGTACATTTTTCATTCACTAAAATGAGTTTTTATTAAAAAGTAGTCTATAAAACATGTAGAATATCACTAAAATCCTTCATATTCTAATTCTACATTCATTTATTTTTACTGTGATGTACAATATGTGTCTTTGTTGTATAATAACAATACAATATATGATTTAATTTAAAAGCTTCACACGGCCTATAATGTTCTTTTCCTTCCAAATGTCTATAATGTTTATATGGTTCGCTGTATGGTCTGTAAAACATTAACAAAATATCACAGGAAGCTGACACTTGTAAATAATATTCATATATGGATTAGTGATATTTTAAAAAATCCTAGAGCACTCTGGATAATATTTCAGTCTATTGCATGGGTTGGTAAATACATTTTTTGATAAGACTAAAATTAGTCTTTTCTTGAAAGTGGTCTATATTATTACTAACTGATTACTATATGTAGAATATCACTAAAAACCCTTCATATACTAACTCTACATTCATTTATCTTTACTGTGATGTATAATATGTGTGTCTTTGTTGTATAATAACAATACAATGTATGATTTAATTTAAAAGCTTCACGCGGCCTATAATGTCCTTTTTCTTTCCAAATGTCTATGTTTATATGGTTCGCTGGATGGTCTGTAAAACATTAACAAAATATCACAGGAAGCTGACACTTGTAAATAATATTCATATATGGATTAGTGATATTTTAAAAGATGCTGGAGCTCTCTGGATAATGTTTCAGTGTTTATGCATGGGTTGGTGAGTACATTTTTCATTCACTAATATGAGTTTTTTTCTTGAAGGTGGTCTACATTATGACTCATAACTAAATACTATATGTAGAATATCCGAAAAATCTTTCATATTCTAATTTTACGTTCATTTATCTTTACTGTGATGTATAATATAGGGTGGTCACTGAAAGACTGAAGGGTACAAAACAAAAATAACTTTTACAAACACGTTTTTTTAATTTTTTATTATTTTATTTGGAAATATAATTAATGGATTTTTTCAGTATTATGTGTGAAAAACAACATCCCTCAAATGACGACCATTTTCCTGCTCACAAATACAGGCTCTTTTCACAGCATTTTCCATGACCGAATGCAAGGTTTCAGGTCCTAAACGTCGGATTTTGGCTCGAATGTTCTTAAGTTCTTGAATTGTTCGAGGTTTATTTACGTAAACCCGTTCTTTCAAGTAGCCCCACAAAAAGAAGTCTGGTGCCATCAAATCAGGTGAACGCGGAGGCCAAACAAATTCAGCATTTTTTGAAATTATTCGTTCACCGAAAATTTCTTGCAGGAAGTCCATCGTCGCCCTGGCAGTGTGCGCAGTAGCTCCATCCTGTTGGAACCATACCTCCTGATTATCTTCGACCGCTTGGCGTAAAAATTTTCAAGCATTGTCCTATACAGGGCCCCGTTGATTCTTTCTGGCTGACCTTCCTCATTTTCAAAGAAATAGGGGCCGATAACTCTTTCAGCCATAACACCGCACCAAACACTGCATTTTTGGGGATGCAATTGATGCCGATTTAATTCCTTGGGATTCTCAGTACCCCAAAATCTGCAGTTTTGTTTGTTGATGTAACCGGGTGAATAGGTTCCGAATCATGTTATCGCTAGGAGAAACTCTGACATTAAAATATTGGCGATATTTTCTCTGAGTTTGAATAATTGATCTTTCACTGGAATAGAAAAAGTCAATGAGTTTTACTAGCATCTGGACATCATACGTAGCCATTTTAATCTCCAAGGGATGCTCTATAACCAAAAAAAAAAAGAAAAGAAAATAAAAAAGGTTGAAAATGAACAAGTTATGACTTTTCCTAACCCTTCAGTCTTTCAGTGGCCACCCTGTATGTGTGTCTTTGTTGTGTAATAACTCAGAAACTTTAGAATTTATAAAGGTACTGCTTTAAGGTAAAAAATAATTCTGGCAAAACTGATGAAAAAATTCCGGCCTGTAAGAGTTAAAAGGACTGCAAAAGCTGAAGTAGAATAGAATGACACACCTGTAACGGGTAGGTCGTTTGCTGGTCTGTGCTGAGCTATGTCTGGTAGTCAAAGAGTAGGATGTGGGCACCATACCTATGTTCCACTGTTGGGATGAGGTGCTCTGTGGAAAGAAAACATGGTTATATAAGGATGGCAGCTAGTGAAATTTAAATAAGTTACCAGGGTAAAGGCCTCCAACAAAAAGTTTGTATCGTGTGTGAACACTCTTCAATTTATCTTTATTTATTTTTAAGTAACTAGCATTCAGCATATACAGACTGCCCTCGACTTAGGATGTTCATCCCATTCTATTTTTAAAAATTATTTTAGACTCCCGACGTCTCGTTGTGAATTGTATTTATTTATTTATTGATTATTTATTACAGTACAGTAATGGTAATTATCCTGATGGTTCATACAGCAGTACATAGAGATCCTGACTTACAACATTATCGACTTATGATGGAATCTGTGGAAAAGAACCTTGTCGTAAGTCAAGGACAGTCCATCTTGAATTTTGTACTTCTTATCTTTTTCCAACTATTAACATCTGTGGACAATAACAATATCTAGTGCTAGGGATTTTAATGAATGCAGTAACCTAGTGACCAAATATTTTTTTAAACTGCCATTTAAATAGCTACTATAACCTATTGTCTGTTAAAACCGGTAATGGTTTTAACATTTATTGTGAACAAGATTTTCTTTACTTCATTTTTTAAAGGTTACCCATCCATAGCAACGGTTGCGAAGGACATTAAAATTTGCAAAAACGAACAGATATGTAGTAAAAATATTAAACAAACCAGAAAGTGGTGAAGGTTATATATTTTTTTGGAGAGGTGTTTTAAAGTTTGTAATTTTTTTTCCTTCTAATTTTGAAGATTAAACTATGATATAGAATGTGTGATTAAAAAATAATTACCCTTAGTTTCTCATACTATAACTAACAATATGTTAAATTCTTTCATTACAGATTCAAGGGCTAAAATGATTTGGATGGTGGAGCCTCTGTGTCAGTTTTAAGTTTCTACCCTGTCGAGAGCCTAGGGTTCATCTAAAGGAGGAAAGTATGCTTTCTGTTTGATTTCATTCATATGAAATGCCAGAAACTTTATAAGCCTCGACAACATCTTTGCACTAATTAATGGATGGTCCGTAATAAAGGCAGGTATCCTAAATTGTTTAGGGAGTATATTAGAGATAAGCCAACTAAATGTGGAATGAAATTATGGATCCTTGCTGAAGCTGAAATAGTATATGCATATGATATTAAAGTTACCTTGGTAAGGATACCCAAGCTTCCCATTTGGTTTGGCTTATGATGGTAGTTATGATACTAAAAAGTCTATTAATCAAGGTTATTTTTTAAATAATTTTTACACCCGGTTTACAACTTTTAAAATATCTTTTAAAGAAAGGTGTTTGTGCATGGGGAACTATTATTAAAAAAAAAAAAAAAAAAAAAAAAAAAAGGTTTTCCAAAGTCTTTAAAACAAAATAAAATCATTTGAAACCAAAATCAGCTTGCGGAGACGTGCAATCAGGAGACGTGTTGCATCAGGGAGAGGGAGATGTTTACAATACAGTGGAGGGATAACAAACTGCTGAGCATGTTCTACAGGACTGTCCTCTGTATGACCAGTTAAGAAAGATATACTGGCCCAATGACTCAACACTAAACTCAAAGCTATATGGAGTTAAAGAGGAACTTCAAACAACAGTCGAATTCATCATGAGAACTCGTCTGACGGTGTAATCATCAAAGATGCGATCGCAAGAAGAAGAAGAAGTGGAGGGATAATACAATTTGTTTATAATGTCTAATTTTATGACAACTAGTGGATGTTCAGAAGTTACTAGAAGAACAAAATTTAATGGGGAAATTAAGAGTTAAAAGTGAAGCAGTCTAATGTAGTGAAACAATACAGCAATGATATGGGTGGGGTAGATTTTTTTTTTTTTCTTTCTAACCAGTGGCACTCGAGCTTTCCAGCTCTTTTGGCCCAATGACATGTCATTCATTGCGAGGCTGGGGGGTCAGTGGACTTTCCTTCCAACCCGGTCAGGAGCTTTGCTCCTTCCCATCCACACGAGATTTGTGTGCAGGAGCCGTTCAGGTTATTCAGTCAAATTTCCGGTCGTAAACATTCCTTCAACCGCTGACACCCGGGTTTGAACCATGAAAACCTGGTCGCCAGTACAACGCCGTAGCCATTACACCAGCGAAGTAACCATTTAATAATATCATGTTCTTAGAAAAACAAACAAATTTCGGAAAAACTTATTTTATCATTTTCTTGCCATGGCTAGGGTTAACAGTTATATTATTTTTAAAGAGTGGAGAAAAGTTCATCCTGATGCTGAAGAACTAGAAAGACCAAATCGTTACTTTTAAATAGATTTTATGGAGGAACTAATTAAGGAACTTGGTGGACTTGAAAAGCATCAGACTATTCCTTCTTCACATAATGCCATCAAAAATCCACCAGGTAGTCATCCTCACAGATGCACTGTCTGTCCTGCAAGCTCTCAAGGGTGGTAAACTCCCGCATCTGAGAAATGAACTAAACAAGGTAGCTGCCAAAAAGAGAACCATACTTCAGTGGGTACCATCTCATTGTGGTGTACCCGGAAATGAAAAGGCAGATAAACTTGCAAAAAAGGGAGGAGAATGTGAACAAGAAGATAATGAAGTCACATACTTTGAGAAAAAGAGAGCTATCCAGACTATAAGAAGAGAACAGAACCAACCCAAAGACGACTATCACACTCTCGACCGGCAGGGACAGATAACTATTTTTCGACTCAGGACAGGGCATAACAAACTGAATAAACACATGCACAAGCTACGATTGTCTGCTTCACCACTGTGCACATGTGGATTAAACGAACAAACTGCTGAGCATGTTCTACAGGACTGTCCTCTGTATGACCAGTTAAGAAAGATATACTGGCCCAATGACTCAACACTAAATTCAAAGCTATATGGAGTTAAAAAGGAACTTCAAACAACAGTCGAATTCATCATGAGAACTCGTCTGACGGTGTAATCATCAAAGATGCGATCGCAAGAAGAAGAAGAAGCCATCAAAAATAAAATCAGCACCACACTCTGTTATACCAGAATGTTCTGATAGCAGACAAAATTGTAAACGTTATTGGGCAACTCAAGGTATTGAAAAAAACAATGCAAACAATATGTAGTGCATGCAACACCTTACTTTGATTTCTGAAAAACAGAAACTGCCTGTTTGAATACCATAAGTCCTAAAACAATCTTGATATCTTTTATTTCTTTATTCAACTAATTATGAAATATTAATCCTGGTTAATAAAATCACAGTTCATCATACACAGGAAACATAAAAAATTTTTTTTACATACACTGAATGCAAATATTGCATCTACAAACAAAAACAAAATAAAAAGCATAGTCCATTATTTACAATACATCAACAAGAAAGTCTTGCTTTTCCCCCTTCATTTGCCTTTTACAAATGGTGCTGTGCAGGGGTGCTGTCTTGCTGTTGATCCAAATAATCTAGTAGGGGTGCTGTCTTGCTGTTGATCCAAATAATCTAGCAGGGCTTCAGTGTGAGTTATAGTAGTGCTGTGACTGATTCTTTCTGCATGAGGCTGTTTTCTTCCTGGTCCAAAGTATCGACAGCTATTGCTTAACTTTTGGAAGTAATAGATCACACAATCTCTTCTTGATTTATTACATCATGACTAAGCAAATTTAGGTCTCTTTCTCTTTATTCATCCAGCTTGATTTCATCAATGCTTACTTACTTAGTCGTTCCCCTTCTACCGTGAGGTGTAGAGGTGTATGTATGAATATATATTACTGTTGGTAATACAAGTATGATTATGTACATGCTTAAATATGATTTCAGCACTATATGACACTGTTGTATATAATTTCTCAGCAGCCATCTTCTAATATAAACTATTTTTATTTTCATTTGTCTTGATGTGCTGGTTAAACATTTTCCTGGTTAATGCAATTCTGGTTTATTGTATTTTTTTAAATAAATAAAACATTCAGTAAACTAACCAAAGGAAGCACAGCTGTTGGTGTTGCATCAAACGCGTCAGTGCCAACCATAATGGACTGCCTCCAAGCCTCTGGTGGGAGACCCTCTTGTAGATGAGGCACCCGTTGTGCCGTTGGGGCAAGCGATGGCCATGGTCCCATCACTACAGGGCGGCTGCCAGCCCAATTTCCATGTGCATTCTAGAGACAAAGACAACATGCCAACATTAACTTATTAATGCACTTCCCATTAACCACTAATTTGCATGTCTATGGGACAAAAGAGCATTTGGCTGGTACATTTACCCTGATCGAAATCTGGCAGCGATAAGCTCCAGTCTACCTAGCTGTAAATGGGTACCTGGCATTGTCTTGAGTTAGGGAAGGCAAAGTCAGTGAGGAAGGGAACTGGTCACCTCACCTCATAAAGCTGAACATCTTATGGGGAAGTCTTTTGTACCCCGTATAGCTCTTCTATGGGACAAAATAACGAACCAATGAGCATTTTCTAAGAGTGTATGCCTCAAGGTCAAATTGTGAGAAAACCTGAATCAACATTCATCATCATTATCACCATTACGTTTCCAACTTTTAAGGGCAATGTTTCTAATGTATTTTAAAGCATATTTACACTTATTGCTATATATTTAATTTATGCCATTTGACAGCACACACAAAGTTTTTATAAACATCTCATAACTGTTATATTAATAAATGAAAGAGAACTTTTCCCTCAAAATCCTATATGCCAACAATTAATGATCATTTTGAGACTACAGCACTTGCATATCACCTTTCCCATACCAAAATCAAAACACATTTGCGTCATCTAGATACATTTTAAAAAGCTAAGAATGTTTACCTTTAACAAATATTTTTGGCATAATTGTTAATAAATAATTTATTTTTTTTTAAGCACAGTAATTGAGATAACCTGACTACACCCTCCACAGTGAGATTTCTGGAACCACAAAGGAAATTCTAGCAAGTATCTGTAGGCAGATATTCCAAATGCTATATAATTAATATTTAGTAAATATGCATACACAACACAATGCAAGTTACAAAGGGTGATCAAAATATGAGATTCCCAATTTTATACATCCTTTTATTAACAAGACTACAAAAATATTGAAATCACGGAGTTGAAATACATTATTATGACCACTTTTTATTGTAGCCTCTTATGTCTCTGTCCCATCTTGGTCAATCAATTAGCCAATGCCTTTTAGCTCTCCAAGGAGCATAGGCCTTCAACACATGCCAAGTCTTCCTGCATGTGCCATCAGCTCAAATTCTTTTCACGTTTTCCTCATCATTGTCACCTCTGTCTCCAGTTCTCTTCTCCATGTGTTTTTTGGCATACCTCTGCCTCTTTCCCTGGGGATCCCAGAACAGACTACCTTGTAATGCTATCAACAGGTTTCCTCAATGTGTGTCCTATCCATCGCCTTCTTCTCATCTTTTGTTCCACTGGCACTTGTCTGGTTCTTACCATCAAATCTGGCTCTTGATTTGTCAACGACTCACGAACAACATTCTGCACTGCTGCATCATCTGGATACCGTTGTCTGCTTAGCTGCTTTATTAGTGGCCCAAACAAATGGCAATCTGATGGTGCACAGCCATGGCTGTAGGCAGCTGTTCCAAAATATCTCATTCGAACAACTGCAGGTCCCAAGTCTGAAATGTGTTGTGACACTAGTATGTTGAAATATCACACATCAGAATCGGAGTCCAGGGCTGTTTCTTCGAATTGCCTCTCTTAGTCGTTGTAATGTCGCTCAATTACTGTTCATATTTACTGTTGCTCCAAGCAGCATGAATTTGAGGAGAATAATGCCTTTTGCATTCCAGAACACTGCACAATTCTACACTGGACCATGTGACAAGTGGCGTCATCATTTTAAATGAAACTAGTCAAGCAAACTTGTTTCATGGCGCAACTCTTCAGTCTACCCAGCTGTTAATGGGTACCTGACTCTGCTCTTGAGTTAGGGAAAAGGAACACAAGGGGAAGAGAACTAGACATCCCACCCCTCAAAGCCAGACCTAGTATTATGGTTTCTATCACTTCACTCTCCAACAGCAGTATTAGCTATCAGACTAACCTTTACCTTTTAAGTCAAGCAACATCCCATAATATATCTCAACAACTTTGATCACACTGTCTACTTACACCGGCTCACAACCATACCTGCCACAGTTAAGCTTACCTAAATATATACAGAGTTATACTACTATAGGGAACCTTACTTTTTGATCACCCCTCGTTTACACCAGTACAGAAACGTTAGAAATAATAAAGTAATGAGTAAATCAATAGGCAAATATTATGCAAATGGTAAATGAATCAAGGACAATTATTTTTTTCTTTCAAGGGTGCATGGTGGCGTAGATGGATGCAGTAATGTTAACTGGTCATGGCTGGCAATGAGGGAATTAACATAACAATGAGAAGAGACTTTGTTATTAGTTGGCACATTACACTGGATGATATTCATCGGTATTTTCTTGTGTGCAGTTTTGATAGCTGCCAATGTTAGAGAACAGGGGTCAGCAAACCCAGGAGGATAACATGTGGCATCTACTTTAGTAAAACTGAGCCTCTAACGATCTATCATATTGTTAAATCATGTTTTTTATTAATGGGAGTTAAGTGTTAAAGACTTGTATGTACGGGTCGGATTTTTGTACACACACTAGTAAGCACGCTTTTAGTGATGAGATGAGTTGTTTAGATGGGGGGGCTTTTGCTCAGTAATTTTTGTACATAGCTCAATCTGAGTCTGTGTCAGTCTTTTTTAAAAATAAGATAAAGAAAGTTTTCGAATATTCTTAAGTGATAGTTTAGGGGAAAGGGCGGTTGAACTGAGCGATAGTCTCACGCGGTTAGTTCGCGTATGTGTGATTTTTTACTGAGTTGTATGAAGAGAGGAAAATCTCGAGACAGTACGTTTTCTGGCAGAGCTTCGGAATGGACGTTATCCATTTCGCTAGTGTGTACCAGAGATTTTTTGTGAAAGGGAATATTGATAAATTTGCAGAATTTACTTTATTGAAGATTGAGAGATATTGTATCTGCTATTCAAAGCCTTGATTTATAACGGCTTGCTAATTGAACAAGATTTTTATAGTGAGAAGATTCTGTATTTCCTATTTAAAGCCTTGGATATTATTGGATTACTAATGTAATGTTTATTCAAAGTGAAGATTGAGAGATATTGTATCTGCTATTCAAAGCCTTGGGTATTATGGCTTACTAATGTACTGTTTATTCAAGTGAAGATTGAGAGATATTGTATCTGCTATTCAAAGCCTTGGATATTATGGACTTGACTAATCTGCCACTGTTATTACTTTATAATTCAAGTGAAGATTGAGAGATATTGTATCTGCTATTCAAAGCCTTGGATATTATGGCTCACTAATGTACTGTTTATTCAAGTGAAGATTGAGAGATATTGTATCTGCTATTCAAAGCCTTGGATATTATGGCTTACTAATGTATTGTTTATTCAAGTGAAGATTGAGAGATATTGTATCTGCTATTCAAAGCCTTGGATATTATGGCTTGCTAATGTACTGTTTATTGAAGGGAATGTTCTATGGATCTTATACCTGATGCTGTATGCATATATTGTGAACTGTCATCCCATGATGTCTACGTAAGTCTGTCGTAATAAACTGTGAAAACGTTACAACTTGTTCCAACATTCCCTGACTCCTTCGTTTGCTGTGGTGTATGGTTGCAGTCTATCTAGATGAAAGAACCCTTATCATTCGCGGATGCAGATATCCATTTTTACACACTTGTCAGCCATCCGTAAGCCCGACCACAAGCTGATTGCCTCCATCAGCGTAACATCAACATTATCTTCTTCCCCACACTGGCAATATCTATCTTTAACAGTGGTGAGCCAGGTTCGTGGGGTTATATCATCTACAGAAGTGGTGTGTGTTTGACATTGTACTAACTACAAGGAGTTTACTATACAAGTTCAACATGTCAAGCCAAGGTTTGCAGAGTTGCCAGTTCTTGTTTCCTGTACAAGTTTCAAGTAGATGTCATCCTGTGTCAAGGACCTGAGAAGCTCGAGAATCCTGCGGCCATCTACGCTCTGCTTTAATGTGTTACCGTTACCAATCATTGTTGTTATGGAGGCCGGGAATTTTTCCTTTTGAAGATAAGTGGTTTGTTTGTGTTGTAAACGGTACCACTGTAGGTGTTGTCAAGCCTTCCTCAGAGCTTAGGCTATTTATCCTTTTGACTTGTTTTATGTTCTATGTTTAAGCGGGTTTGGTTGGGTTGGTGACTTACGAAGGGGACATCCCAATTCACCCAGGGCCTTCGTAAGCGTTCTTTAGGATTTAGTTTGTGAGTCTCAATTAAGCGGTAATTCCAATTCAAGGCTAAAAACCTTGCCTAAGTTCAGATCGCTACTTGTCCCTCACGACAGTAATTATTTAGGTGTGACGAAACGTCTCAGTGTTGTTGTCGTTATATTTTTCTCTGTACCTTAGTTTTTTTTTGGATTAATTTGTTTGTGAGTGTCTTCCTCTCTTTTCTATATTTTATTTCTATACACATTTTTCGTTTATACACTGTGCTGTCGCTTGTCTTGTCATTCTTTTCGCAGTGTCATTGCATTTTTTGCAACATTTTCTTCTTTAGTTTGCCTTCTTGTTTAGTTGATTCTGCGAACGTAGTCATTTGTGGTTTATATCTTGTCTTCGTCTCTCTTGTTTACGTTGTATATTTTTTTTATGGTGTAATAATATTATGCTGCATATTTGGTAAGTAATTAATAACATTATTAATAGTTGGAAAGGTGATTATACAAGTTCTTAAGCAAGGACTTGTCACCCACTGAGTTGGGATGAAGTGATTTTCTCCAATATATTTACATAAGGTACATATCGTATAAAATAGAGCATAATGTTTAGTTTAGACTACTTTATGACGGCATGAAGGGAACAGTCCAATATGCTGGAAGCACGTCACAGCCCTTTGATATACGAAGTGGCGTTAAACAAGGCTGTGCTCTGGCTCCGACCCTCTTCGGAATCTTCTTTGCCTTACTCTTGAAACATGCATTCAGAGATGCAACTGAAGGAATATGCCTTCACACTAGGTCAGATGGCTGTCTGTTTAATCTTTCAAGGCTGAAGGCAAAAACAAAAATCAGAAGGGTCACTATAAGAGACTTGTTGTTTGCTGACGATGCTGCAGTCGTCACTCAAAGCCAACAGGAGCTTCAGAGCTTGATGAATCGCTTCACTAAAGCATGCAAGGACTTTGGCCTCACAATAAGTCTAAAGAAAACGAATGTGCTGAGTCAGGATGTGGGTGCTGCACCAGTTATCACTATCGATAACTATGAATTGGCAGTGGTGCACCACTTCACATACCTAGGGTCTACCATCAATGACAAACTCTCACTGGATACAGAAATCGACAGCCGCATTGGCAAAGCTGCAGCTACCTTTGCCCGCCTCACATCGCGTGTTTGGGGAGAACTCTAAACTCACAATGAAGACCAAAGCTGCGGTATATAATGCCTGCGTCACCAGCACACTCCTATATGGCAGCGAGACCTGGACGACCTATGCTAAGCAAGAAAGAAGGCTCAATACCTTCCATTTGCGATGTCTACGCCGCATCCTCGGCATCTCGTGGAAAGATAAAGTGACAAATGTCGAGGTGTTGTCACGTGCTGGCCTTCAAAGTATGTATACGCTTCTTAGACAGCGCAGACTTCGCTGGCTTGGCCATGTTCGCCGCATGGATGATGGTCGCATCCCAAAAGATATCTTCTACGGACAATTAGCAGATGGCAAGAGAACAGTTGGGCGACCACAGCTGAGGTTCAAAGATGTGTGCAAGAGAGATATGAGGGCACTGGACATGGATCCAGCAACATGGGAGGATGAAGCTGCCGATCGCACTAAGTGGCGATGCTATTTACGGCGCCACCTCAGATTGGGCGAAGAGAGGCTCACACAAGAAGCAGAGGTGAGGAGAAAACGTCGAAAGGAGCACCAGGAAAATAAGCAGCTGAGGGCTGTCACCTCAGGGGCGCATTCCCATAGTCAGTTATGACTGAAGGGGCTATTATTATTATTATTACTTTATTAAACAAGGGAAATCCCTTGGTATGACTACTGAGAAATTAGAAGAATTCGCACGTGTCGAATATGACAAAGCTCAGAAGTTAGAAGAGAAGAAACTTCAAATGGAAATTGAAAAACACAAAATGGAGGCTGAAGATAGGAGATTGCAGATGCAGGAAGAAGAGAGAAAATTTCAAATGGAAACTGAAAAACAGAAAATAGCTGAGGATAGAAAATTGCAGATACAGGCAGAAGAGAGAAAATTTCAGATGGAAACTGAAAAACAGAAACTGGAGGCTGAAAAACAGAAATTAGATGCAGAGAAACTTCAAAAACAAATGGAAATGAAAGAGAAAAAACTTCAACAGCAGGTGCAAATGGAAGAAAGAAAACTTCAGTTGCAAGCTGAGGAAAACGTTAGACTCCATGAGCAAAAGTTGTTATCCATGGAGCTGGAAAAAATGAAGGCAATGAATGATATTAATACACAAAATGTTACAAATACTCAAACAACTTCTCATAAGACAAATGCTAATTCTTATAAACTCAGATTGCCTCAATTTAAACCTACCTCCGACGATATCTTATTTTGCCTAATTAGATTTGAACTTACATGTGAATCTCAGAAAATAGACAAGTCGGAATATTGTGCACGATTTATGGAACTACTTACGGGTGAAGCTATGAATGTTGTAAGTAGGTTGGAGGGGGCTGACAAAAATAACTACGATACTGCCAGGGCTGCCTTATTAAAGAAATACCAACTTAATGAAGACGGTTATCGTCTGTGCTTTAAGACTCTGTTACCAGAGACTGGGGAAGATTTTTCAGAGTTTATAGCAAATATACGTCTTACGTTCTCATGTTGGATTGAACTTTCAAAAACTGAACACACATATGAAGCCCTTATGGACTTATTGCTTCGTGACAAAGTCATGTCATCAGTTAACACTTCTTTTCTTTCCTTTCTACATGAGCGAAAGCCTACGAACTTGAAAGATATGGAACAATACTGTTGCCAATATGTCACAGCACACCCAAATGTGACTGTTAGCCACTCTCAAGTCAGAGAGGGTTTACCCGTGGCTTCGGCAATACCATATGGTCCTAATTTGCGCCGTAGATCTCAAAGTGCTGATCGCAATTTTGGTAGGAGAGATAATCGTGATTTTAGACAGTACCAAGGGGGTCCATCACGTAGTAATTCTCCTTCTCCAAGAAACTGGAGACAATTTAATGGACCTCAGCATTTCGGTTCCAACAGTTATGGAAATTTTGGAAGGGGTAACTACACTAGAGATTATCAACCTTACAATAATTTTTTGCAGAGACAACAGAATCCATCTAATAGATATTTTGATCAAAGGGGAAATAGTAATCGCAACAATGCTAACTGGGATTCAAATCAGAACAATAGTTTCAATAGAGGAAATAACAATGCTCCCAATAGAGATAATAGTCACGATAGATCGCGATATGACGGTAGATCTTCAAATGATAGATCGCATCGCCATGCTAACTCTGCTCAACAGGAGCCCCAGCTTATTGATAACCAAGGTAATAACAATAATAGTGTCTCTAATGCTACTGCTTGCTCTGCTTTCGAGAGAGCATCTCAGTGCCTGGAGCGCACAACTTTGTTCCAACCTACAGCTATAACTACCTTGAGTACCGGTCATCCTCTTCCGACTACTCTTCCTGCCTTGTCTGCACACGACGGAAGAGGGTCTCTTACCCTACACAAGGGATTTGTAAATAGTAATCCCGTCTCGGTGCTATTTGATTCGGGATGCACAACTGTTGGGATTAGATAGTCTCTAGTTCATCCATCTTGCGCAACAGGTAATATGGTGAAATGTGTGACATTCAGTGGGACAGTTGAGACTTTTCCGACTGCCATAGTCCACATTGCCACACTGTTTTTCACTGGTTATATACACGCATGTATGCTCAGAGCGCCTATCGCTGACCTTACTGTTGGACAGATACATGGTATAAAGGCGTGTACGCCGGTACAAATTGCTGCTTGGGAACGGCAACATAATCTTTTCACCAGATTCATTCTGCTAATTCTTACAGCATTGATGATACAATTGTTCATAATACTAATTTTGGTGCTTCTTTTAGCCCAGTTCGACATACCTCAGTACGTCGCAACTCTAACTTTGATTCTTCTTTAAGTACTATTATAGAAGATCCTTTAGTTTTGTCTGATACACACACTAACTTTATAGCTACGACTGAATCTACATCCAGTCACGTTGATTGCAACTTCTTTGCAGCAATGACTAGTGTTTTCTTTACTTTTCTTACTGGGCCGGTTAGCTCAGTATTTTCGTCTTTTTGTCGTACTTACTGCTTTTCTTTTAAACTTCGACGTAGGTCCAAGTTTACTACTGTCTGCTTTTACACCTTTATGGTATATTTCTTGCTTTTTTCTTTGCCCAGTACACAGGCTATGACTTCACTTCATCCTTTGAGATGTACGCATTTGTCAACTGCATTTCTTTTGTCTTGCGCAAAATCTCAGATTGTAAGCCATCATTACACTCTTAGTCATCATGACACTCTTAGTACTTTGCCTATTGACGGGGGTGTCATTTGTATATTCACGACTTTTCTATACATCATTGCATACTGCTATTTTTCTCGAACACTTATCACCCTATATAACTATTGATTCTAGGTTAGTCTGTGCTACTTTCTCTGTTACCCTTTCTTGTGTAACAGAGGAAGGTTTGATTAACATCTATCAGGGTTCAGAAGCTTACACAGCCACATTTGATAGGTTAAATTTAAAGTTAATTGTTGCCTTTCATAAAATCCTACCGTTATTAGAATAGAAATTATCATTCATTTTTTTCACAGCAACGGCCTTCCCATGAGAACCAGAGTTGATATGTTACGTGATTAAGCTATTACTTTTCAACCTGTTGTATATGTCGCCTTGGGCAAGTTTTCCTGTTCCAGTGAAGACGGACAGAATTTTGCCGCCACACTAGACGATTATGTATCCTCATGCTCACAAGAGTTTTCAAGATCAATGGATATTTATAGTGTATGTTTAATTTTAGACATTGTATTATTTCCTTTTTATGCACCATGCCATTGCCATATTGTTCTTGTATGACCGTGTTTGATATAAATATTGAACATGTTACTATTATAGTGATAATACGATTTAAACTTAGATTATCATTACGAAACATTGTGGTATTGTACATTGGAAACATGTTTTTTCTGAACGTTGTGATGTATTTTTGTTTACCCAGCGCTTGATTGTGCGTCACGAATAACTATGTATAACACTACTGTTAATTTGGATGTCTATTATGAGTTCATCATTTGTACTCCATAAGTTTACTAACTTAGTTAGTTTGCATATTATGCTATTTTTTTTTTAGATGGTAGCTACCTATTTGTTCTTTGGTTTAGATATGCATTGTTTAACTTAATTGTTACCATGTTGTATCATTGTTTTTTTTTCCTATTCTCATGTCATTGCCTTCTTTCATTGCTGGTCATTCTTCTTTTACTTCATCTTTTCTTTTCTATCTATTATTTTATACGTAGTCTATACTGGATATACTTCATATTTCTGTGAATCTGATTATCTTGGTATACTTATCTGATTACTTTGTATACTTTATTTGCTCACTTTATACTTACTTCCATTACTTTTTTGTTGATTTAAAAATATGACTTAACATAATGTAATTTATGTGCATAGATATTATAATTTCATCGACCTCATATTTTTTTTTGTTCGATGTACTTTTAAAAAAAAAAAATATTTTTTTTTCCCCGGGGGTCGGTGTACTCTGTTAAGTCATGTTTTTTATTAATGGGAGTTAAGTGTTAAAGACTTGTATGTACGGGTCGGATTTTTGTACACACACTAGTAAGCACGCTTTTAGTGATGAGATGAGTTGTTTAGTTTGGGGGCTTTTGCTCAGTAATTTTTGTACATAGCTCAATCTGAGTCTGTGTCAGTCTTTTTTAAAAATAAGATAAAGTTTTCGAATATTCTTAAGTGATAGTTTGGGGGAAAGGGCGGTTGAACTGAGCGATAGTCTCACGCGGTTAGTTCGCGTATGTGTGATTTTTTACTGAGTTGTACGGAGAGAGGAAAATCTCGAGACAGTACGTTTTCTGGCAGAGCTTCGGAATGGACGTTATCCATTTCGCTAGTGTGTACCAGAGATTTTTTGAGAAAGGGAATATTTGATAATTGCAGAATTTACTTTATTGAAGATTGAGAGATATTGTATCTGCTATTCAAAGCCTTGGATATAACGGCTTGCTAATTGAAGATTGAGAGATACTGTATTTCCTATTTAAAGCCTTGGATATTATGGATTACTAATGTACTGTTTATTCAAGTGAAGATTGAGAGATATTGTATCTGCTATTCAAAGCCTTGGATATTATGGCTTACTAATGTACTGTTTATTCAAGTGAAGATTGAGAGATATTGTATCTGCTATTCAAGGCCTTGGATATTATGGCTTACTAATGTACTGTTTATTCAAGTGAAGATTGAGAGATATTGTATCTGCTATTCAAAGCCTTGGATATTATGGCTTACTAATGTACTGTTTATTCAAGTGAAGATTGAGAGATATTGTATCTGTTATTCAAAGCCTTGGATATTATGGCTTACTAATGTACTGTTTATTCAAGTGAAGATTGAGAGATATTGTATCTGCTATTCAAAGCCTTGGATATTATGGCTTGCTAATGTACTGTTTATTGAAGGGAATGTTCTATGGATCTTATACCTGATGCTGTATGCGTATATTGTGAACTGTCGTCCCATGATGTCTACGTAAGTCTGTCGTAATAAACTGTGAAAACGTTACAACTTGTTCCAACATTCCCTGACTCTTTCGTTTGCTGTGGTGTATGGTTGCAGTCTATCTATACTGTTCAAAAAAAGAAACGCATAGCTATCCGAGGGCGCGTTTTTATGAGTTTGTAAGTAAAATTTGGTGCTAGGGTATATAAAAACCAGCCTCAAATGTTCTTTACAGTGTCAAATGCATGTGTTGACCTGAATTGCGTTCGTTTTTGTAATCGTTACAACGCAGTGGTCAATAGTGTTTATAACGCAATTTTTGACCACAGCTCATGTTGCGCGCAAGTGAAAGCAACAAAATTTGGGGTGAACACTATTCACTGACTACGCAACTGAAACCCTATAAATGGATAACGCTACACAAAAAAATTCAGTTCATTTTCAAGCAGACATTTATGGCGTCTCTTTCGATAAATTTAAGGAACATTGCTATTGGCCGACTGCATGCAGGCGAAAGTCAAAGTCAGGTTGCCAGGCATCTAAACGTGCATCAGAGTACCATCAGTCGACTTTGGCACCGGTTCCAAGCCACTGGCTCAGTTGAAGACCGGCACCGCAGTGGACGACCCAGAGTGACAACAGCAGCGGAGGATCGCTTTATTCGGCTTTGTCACCTCAGAGACAGGTTTACAACAGCTTCTTCAACTGCCCAGTCATTTCCTGCAGGACGTCATGTGTCTGATCAAACTGTCCGGAAAAGACTGCATGACGCTGGACTATGGGCACAACGACCTCACCGAGGACCTGTCCTTACGCGCCGCCATCGCCAAAATCGACTTCTTTGGGCCAACCAGCATCGTCTCTGGGCAGCTGACAATCAATGGAGACGTGTCTGGTTTAGTGACGAATCTTTCTTTTTGTTGCAGCGTCATGATAGACGGCGTAGGGTCTACCGTAGGCGAAATGAACGTTTTGCCCAAAATTGCGTTGATGAAGCTCCGCCGCACGGTGGTAGAGGTGCAATGGTGTGGGGAATGATCAGTTACAACGGAAGGAGTCAATTGGTGCACATTGAAGGAGGCTTGAATGCGCAACGATACGTCAATGAAATTCTTCGACCCCATGTCCTTCCACTTTTGGCTGCCCAAAGGTCTGTGTTTCAACAGGAAAACGCCAGACCCCATTGTGCACGGTTGACCACGCAGTTCCTGACTGCCAACAACATTCTCACCCTTCACTGGCCATCCCTGTCTCCAGACATGAGTCCGATTGAGCACCTGTGGGATGAGCTGCATAGACGTGTTTGTCGCCGAGACGTTGCTCCAGTCAATCGTCGTGATCTGTTCCAGGCACTCCAGGAAGAGTGGGCAGCCATCCCACAGGCGCACATCAGACGTTTGATCGCATCCATGCCCAGGAGATGCCAGTCGCTGATCGATGCAAGAGGAGGCCACACACCATACTAACGGGAAAGCCCGTATGCCAAAAAATTCTCGTGACCCAGATGCAAAACAACTGTCAATTGATTGGTTGAACCCTAAGGTATTCTTGTGTGCAATTTGAACAATTAACTCATTAAATTAAAAAAGTTATTGAATGTCAAAATTATGGCTATGTGTGTGCCTTCAGTAGCTATGCGTTTCTTTTTTTTGAACAGTATAGATGAAAGAACCCTTATCATTCGCGTATGCAGATATCCATTTTTACACACTTGTCGGCCATCCGTAAGCCCGACCACAAGTTGATTGCCTCCATCAGCGTAACATCAACATTATCTTCTTCCACCACTCATGTATCAATACTTAACACACACATATATATATATATATATATATATATATATATATATATATATATATATATATATATATATATATATATATCTTGCACACTAAGCTTGAAGGAGTCACTTGAGCCCCAGATGTAACTGGCTTTTGCCTGGTTGCCTGCAGGAAGGAGGATCTCACTATGGACCCAGTGACAGGCAGGGTGAGCTGAGAAGTGGCTCTGTGTAGGACATGCAGATTCCTTGGGACAGCCCAAAAACAGAGCACAGTATTTTAGCTCTGCATATTTGGTGAGCCCCTTTGTATGGCGGGGAATGCACAGTCCACATGCTTTTTCCACCTAGCCTGGGACCAGATGTGATGATTCTTTAAATGCCAGCAAAGCTGGAGAAACTGGAGCTCATGACTTCAACTCAACATGTTTTGGAATGGCAGAAAAGCCTAGATCTACAGCGTAGATAATAACAAGAACACTTCAACTTGGTATTGGCTGCAAAAGAATGAAAAACTCAGCAGCCCTAGTTAAACAACAGACATACACATATGATTTTAAGCACGCAAAAAATAAGGGAGGTGATAAACCCCACAAAGAAAAGATCACATTCCTATCTCATGCAATTCACAAAGGTATTTTAGGAGCCAACTCGAGAATTTTCATTGAGAATGCGAAAAATGCAACTTTGATCCAGAGGACATCGCGATTTAAAATGCTGGTGGGAGACGTCTGGTCTGCAATTTCCCTGGTTTAAAAAGTCTTTCTTTTTTCCCCTCCGCAGTCGCCTAAAGATACACCATATCATCCACTGGGATACCGGTAGATGGGGATGACTGGTTGCCTACCCCTGGTATAGAAGTATTAAACTGGAATGACAAAATCACCAACATGGACCTTATAGAAAGAACTAGACAAAAATCAGTGGATCAAGAGGAAAGGAAAAGACAACTAGTGCTGGATAAGACACACTGTGGGGAGAAGCAGCTGAAAAAATTACAAGGAATCCCTACGATAAGAGAAATGGAGATCTAAATACCCCCCAGTTTAATGGAATTGGAGATCAAACAGATAAAGAAGGAACTGAATGAATTTGAAAGGATGGCACAAGACAGGAGTAACACATGAACTGAAGCCCTGTACTCCACAGGTACGGAAATCTAATGACAAATTATAAAAATAGACTTATTACTGAAGAAAGAATTTAGGCATCTTGAATGTAATGGCAGTCTTATTATGTCAAATTAGTAACATGATCACAGTTATCAACATCACACATCAAATGACTTCAGCAGCTGTTTTTATGTTTCACAAGCCATAAGAATTTCTAGCTCCCAGCAGGTCTATCAGGATGTAAAAGTCACTTCCCTGTCTAAGTCCTATCAGGTCTATGAGGATTAACAGTCACTGCCCTGTCTAAGTCCCAGCAGGTCTACGATGATGTAAAAGTTACTGCACTGTCTAGCTCCCAGCAGGTCTATCAGGATGTAAAAGTCACTGCCCTGTCTAGCTCCCAGCAAGTCTATCAGGATGTAAAAGTCACTGCCCTGTCTAGCTCCCAGCAGGTCTGTCAGGATGTAAGTCATTGCCCTGTCTAGGCCCCAACAGGTCTATCAGGATGTAAAAGTCCCTGCCCTGTCTAGCTCCCAACAGGTCTATCAGGATGTAAAGGTCACTGCCCTGTCTAAGTCCCAGCAGGTCTATCAGGATGCAAAAGTCACTGCCCTGTCTAGGTCCCAGCAGGTCTGTCAGGATGCAAAAGTCACTGCCATTTAGGTCCCAGTAGGTCTATTAGGATGTAAAAGTCACTGCCCTGTCTAGCTCCCAGCAGGTCTATCAGGATGTAAAAGTCACTGCCTGTCTAGCTCCCAGCAAGTCTATCAGGATGTAAAAGTCACTGCCCTGTCTAGCTTCCAGCAAATCTATCAGGATGTAAAAGTCACTGCCCTGTCTAGCTCCCAGCAGGTCTATCAGGATGTAAAAGTCACTGCCCTGTCTAGCTCCCAGCAGGTCTATCAGGATGTAAGTCACTGCCCTGACTAGGTCCCAGCAGGTCTATAAGGATGTAAAAGTCACTGCCCTGTCTAGCTCCCAGCAGGTCTATCAGGATGTAGAAGTCACTGCCCTGTCTAGGTCCCAGCAGGTCTATAAGGATGTAAAAGTCACTGCCCTGTCTAGCTCCCAGCAGGTCTATCAGGATGTAAAAGTCACTGCCCTGTCTAGGTCCCAGCAGGTCTATCAAGATGTAAAAGTCACTGCCCTGTCTAGGTCCCAGCAAGTCTATCAGGATGTAAAAGTCACTGCCCTGTCTAGGTCCCAGCAGGTCTATCAGGATGTAAAAGTCACTACCCTGTCTAGGTCCCAGCAGGTCTGTGAGGATGTAATGGAATAGGACTACTGTTCCCTCAGGCAGGTCATAAGAGGTGACCAACATGGCGCTGCAACCTCGTTATGTAAAAAGAAAGTGCTACAGAAACTACACTCCAAGAACACATGAACGTTTTTATGTAGGCTTCCTGTACGGTGATGACATGTAGCAGTAGGTGAATGCTCCATAAGGAGGGGGGGTGGTTTTACTAGTCTTCAAAAGCAGGTGGGTGGGGAAGAACTTGAATGGTGACTAAAAGTTGAACATCTACAGCCTAGTGCTAGAGAAGTTTAGTCACACTTTGGAAAAGTAAGTCTATAATTGTGTTATCAACAAACAAAAAGCGAGAAAAGAAATAAATAAATATTTGGAAATCTGTACTAAAAGTTCTGAGTAATTTTCTTCATAAATTGTTTTTTTTAAAAGGCACTTTCCTTCTATTTCTATTCAAAGCTACAAGCAAAAGAAGGAAGACAAAAAATACCAGCAGATGACAAACAAGCAGGTTTATTTGTTTGTAAGTTCAGTATAGCTACAAACACGCTGAAGCTTGGTTAGTAGTATATATTGTGTATCTATATATATATATATTTGACTGATCAATCACATAACTGATTAATCAATCATGATTTACATACTGCCATGATGATGGGTCGGCCAGCGTCCACCATGGTTACTGGGGTCAGCTGAGTTGTCTAGTGGGCAAACAAAAAAGTTTTAGTTTGTTCTAGTATCACTATTTAATCTACATACATATGATATTTGTAATGTAACATTACATTTGTAATGTTACAGTTTTTCTTATTTATTTTGTTAAACAAACAAAACAACAAATAATAACCAAAAAACCTGGTCTTTGTGACACAACATTCTGGCAAAATTCTCTTATGGGAATTGTTGATGACATTTATATACGGTACTACATATTTGTTTGTGCATCTTTGTGTTAGAAAGATAAATCAAGACGAGTGAAGCCATCAGAACAAATGTTACCTGGCTAATCACCTGTGGCTGTAGCTGCAGTGTGGGTGCTGGCTGTGTAACCATAGAAACAGCACTGGGACGAACAGGGGAATTCAAGCCTGAGAGAATTTTAAGTTTCAGTAAACAAAACATAAAAACAATAACATGTAACCAGCTCTGGCTGGCTGAGTATTATGAATCATGGTCTAATCTTGTGGTCAGTGATGAAACACACACCTGTTAGGACTGCTAAAGTCATGAGCTGTCCATAAACAATAAATAAATTCATGTTAAGGACAACTTGAGAGCAGCAGATATGACATTATACAGCCAACTTCCAGTTTCTTAGTCATCCCCTTATTGCAGTGACCAATGACAATAAAGAATTTCCTGTTAGTAAAAACCACATTTTGCTGGAAAAATGTGAGGGCTTTGCCAACGTCAAGCTGATAAATACACAGAGCTATAGTGACAATAATTTTACGTCAAGTTGATAAATACAGAGCTAGATAGACAATAATTTTACGTCAAGCTGATAAATACACAGAGCTAGGGAGACAATAATTTTACGTCAAGTTGATAAATACACAGAGCTAATGAGACAATAATTTTACGTCAAGCTGATAAATACATAGCTAAGGAGACAATAATTTTACGTCAAGCTGATAAATACAGAGCTAAGGAGACAATAATTTTACGTCAAGCTGATAAATACACAGAGCTACAGAGACAATAATGTTACATCAAGTTGATAAATACACAGAGCTAAGGAGACAATAATTTTACGTCAAGCTGATAAATACACAGAGCGAATGAGACAATAATTTTCTGTCGAGCTGATAAATACACAGAGCTAAGGTGACAATAATTTAACGTCAAGCCAATAAATACACAGAGCTAAGGAGACAATAATGTCATAGCAATGTGAGACTAGGTTGATGTCATGGAAATACAGATTATTTCTTGCTTCATGTGGTGGAGATAATTATTAGTTCGACCAGCAAGTAACCAGCCATAACATGATGAGACATAATTATGTAATTATGCTCATTGTAGAAAAGGTATGTCGTAATATATAAAACAATGTCATGAAGGTTAGCTAAACAAGACAGTGTAGTGTCCTGAGTCTCTGAGGTGATTCCTCAAGCATGTTATAAGAGAGGTGTCCGACATGAGTTTGTGCATTGGGGCTGGCAAACTCATGATGTAAAACAGAAACCACCACTGCTAGAGCATATGAATGTCCTGGTGTAGAATTCCTGCAAGAGGGCCAGCTGCACTGGTGGCTCCATAAGGAGCGAAAATGGAAAACATGAGATTCTTCACTTCATACACACAATTATATAAGCCACACTACATACACACAATTATATAAGCCACACTACATACACACAATTATATAAGCCACACTTCATACACACAATTATATAAGCCACACTACATACACAGAATTATATAAGCCACACTTCATACACACAATTATATACGCCACACTACATACACACAATTATATAAGCCACACTACATACACACAATTATATAAGCCTCACTTCATACACACAATTATATAAGCCACACTACATACACACAATTATATCAGCCACACTTCATACACACAATTATATAAGCCACACTACATACACACAATTATATAAGCCACACTACATACACATAATTATATAAGCCACACTTCATACACACAATTATATAAGCCACACTACATACACACAATTATATAAGCCACACTTCATACACACAATTATATAAGCCACACTTCATACACACAATTATATAAGCCACACTACATACACACAATTATATAAGCCACACTACATACACACAATTATATAAGCCACACTACATACACACAATTATATAAGCCACACTTCATACACACAATTATATAAGCCACACTTCATACACACAATTATATGTCACACTTCATACACACAATTATATAAGCCACCCTACTTAAACACAATTATATAAGCCACACTTCATACACACAATTATATCAGCCACACTACTTAAACACAATTATATAAGCCACACTACATACACACAATTATATAAGCCACACTACATACACAATTATATAAGCCACACTACATACACACCATTATATAAGCCAGACTACATACACACAATTATATAAGCAACACTACAACACACAATTATATAAGCCACATTACATACACGCAATTATATAAGCCACACTACATACACGCAATTATATAAGCCACACTACTTACACACAATTATATAAGCCACACTACATACACGCAATTATATAAGCCACACTACATACACGCAATTATATAAGCCACATTACATACACGCAATTATATAAGCCACACTACTTACACGCAATTATATAAGCCACACTACATACACAAAATTATATAAGCCACACTACATACACGCAATTATATAAGCCAGACTACATACACGCAATTATATAAGCCACATTAAATACACGCAATTATATAAGCCAGACTACATACACGCAATTATATAAGCCACACTACATACACACAATTATATAAGCCACACTACATACACACAATTATATAAGCCACACTACATACACAAGAAGAACAACGTGGCATGCCCCGAAAACTGAGATACATGGCCAAATTGATTTTATTCTTGTATCCAAAAGATTCAAGTCCAGTATTAATAAAGCCAAGACTAGGACTTTTCCTGGCGCCGACATTGGTAGTGATCACGACATGGTATTGATGACGCTCAAGCTTAAACTCAAAAAGAACTATAATCAAAACAGATGTTCTCAGTTGAGATTCAATTTAGACAAACTGAAAGATCCAGAAATCGCAGGAATCTTTGAGGCAACTGTTGGAGGAAAATTCGCAGCTCTCAACTTTTTGGAGGATGATATGAACTCAATCACAGAGAACATGAAAGACGTGCTCATTGAATCAGCAACAGAAATACTTGGTAAAAGAAAGAAAATAAACAAACCATGGGTTACAGATGACATTCTGAAGTTATGTGATACACGGCGGGAAATGAAAAAAGGTTAAGAAAGAGGTTCCTGAAGCAGCATGGCAATACAGTATGGTGAATAAAAATATTAGGAAGAAAATGAAACAGGCCAAAGAAAAAATGGGTAGCTGATCAATGTGAGTCCATTATAATATATAATAATAATAATAGCCCTTCAGTCATAACTGACTATGGGAATGCGCCCCTGAGGTGACAGCCCTCAGCTGCTTATTTTCCTGGTGCTCCTTTCGACGTTTTCTCCCCTCCTCTGCTTGTTGTGTGAGCCTCTCTTCGCCCAGTCTGAGGTGGCGCCGTAAATAGCATCGCCACTTAGTGCGATCGGCAGCTTCATCCTCCCATGTTGCTGGATCCATGTCCAGTGCCCTCATATCTCTCTTGCACACATCTTTGAACCTCAGCTGTGGTCGCCCAACTGTTCTCTTGCCATCTGCTAATTGTCCGTAGAAGATATCTTTTGGGATGCGACCATCTTCCATGCGGCGAACATGGCCAAGCCAGCAAAGTCTGCGCTGTCTAAGCAGTGTATACATACTTTGAAGGCCAGCACATGACAACACCTCGACATTTGTCACTTTATCTTTCCACGAAATGCCGAGGATGCGGCGTAGACACCGTAAATGGAAGGTATTGAGCCTACTTTCTTGCTTAGCATAGGTCGTCCAGGTCTCGCTGCCATATAGGAGTGTGCTGGTGACGCAGGCATTATATACCGCAGCTTTGGTCTTCGTTGTGAGTTTGGAGTTTCCCCAAACACGATGTGAGGTGGGCAAAGGTAGCTGCAGCTTTGCCAATGCGGCTGTCGATTTCTGTATCCATTAATACGGGGCTAATAAAAGGTAACAGCAAGGCAGCTTTTGACACATTAAGAAGACTATCAAAACCCCAACAGCCCAGGGTAACTGTCATAGAAGATAGCAATGGGGCTCTGCTCAATGAAAAAACAGCTGTAATGAGAAGGTGGACAGAATATTGTAAAGAATTATATAACTGTAAACTTGACACTGACTTAGGCATATTAAACTACATTAAGTGCGAAAACAGGGAACTCGGAAATGCAGCAATATTACGGGAAGAAGTGGAAGAGGCTATATGTTCGATGAAAGGAGGGAAGTCACCGGGTGTGGATAATATCCCAGCACAGTTCTTGAAATATGGAGGACCAGATATAGTAAAACCAACGGGCTGATCACCCGTTTGCCAGTCACTTCGATTACGGAAACAACAGCAGATGGATTGATTTGCCGTTGCCCTAAAGACGCCAATAGGCGTGATGGGAAACAATGGCAAAGAAAGCCTATCTGCTGTTGCCCTAAGACGCCACTAGGCGTAATGGCCACTGACTGCTTTGACGGTCGGTGGCTAAGGACGGAAGAAGAAGAAGAAGAAGATATAGTAAAAATCATGACAACAATTTGCCAGAAGATATGGAGTACAAAAAAATGGCCAAAAGAGTGGACACAGTCATTAGTAATACCGCTTCCAAAGAAAGGAAATCTAAAAATGTGCAAGAACTACAGAACCATTAGCCTTATTAGTCATCCAAGTAAAGTGATGTTAAGGATACTTTTGAACAGAATAAAACAGAAATCAGAAAAAATCTTGTCCGAGGAACAGGCTGGCTTTAGACCAAAAAGAAGTACCTCAGAACAAATCTTCAATATTAGATTACTGATCGAAAAACATCTCCAGCATCAACACAATTTATACCATAACTTCATCGATTTCATTAAAGCCTTCGATCGAGTCTGGCATGAAAGCTTAAGGCAAATAATGAGAAAATTCAATTTTGATACCAACATCATAGATATCATTGAAGCACTATACAAGGACGCAAGCAGTGCTGTTTTTGCAAGCAATGACATTGGAGAATTTTTCAAAACAAGTGTAGGAGTTCGCCAGGGATGTATCCTGTCCCCAGTGCTCTTTAATATATATCTAGAACATATTATGCAGGAGGCTCTTTATGATTATAAAGTGGGGGCAAGCGTTTCCGTTTCGTTGCCCACCTCGTTGTTGGCGATTGCTGTCCTCACAAGACTGTGCGTGATCCCGGGGCCTCCCAGTTCAGTTGGGGCAGAGCTGTGTGTCCGTTCCAGATGACGTTCTTCTGCATTCATAGAGGCTTGGCAGTGGCTGTGCCACAGCCTCGCTGCAGTGGCTGGCTGCATTGCTTGATATTGCTTGTTGGTCTCGGAAGTGTGCAGGCGAGCGCTGGCTCAAAAAAGACTGTGCGTGGTCCCGGGTCCTCCCAGTTCAGATGGGGCAGAGCTGTGTGTCCGTCCACAGGGCGTCCCTTCGGCAGACCAGTAAAGACGTGGCTTCGCCACCGCAGAACGTCTACGGGCGGATAGAGGCGGTGGCTGTGGCGCTATAGCCACCGTGCTGGGTAGAAAACTGACCCGCTGGTGGCGCACTACACGCCAAAACAGTAAAACAAAGCCCATAACTGCCAGTTGACTGACCACCTCTGAGGCCCCCTGCGAAGATCCGTTGTTGTCCGGCGCCTGGCTGCTCGTGCCGGTGCATGTCTCGGTGATTGTCTCGGAATTATAACCTCCTCTGCAGGGTAGGGACTCAAACCTCTTGACAACGCACGCACGCCATAGTGGGCCTGGTGTAATATGTCGCTGAGTCTAGGAGATTCCCTGTGGTTGCAAGAGAGCCTGCACAATGAACCTCTGTGGATGGGAAGGAGCTATGATGCTGATTAGCTTTCTGACCGGGTTGGTAGGAAAGTCCACAGACACCCAGCACTATAGTGCCAAAGGGCTTTGTTCCCATGGCCGCTGGATCCATCAACAACAACAACAAATATGATTATAAAAAAACAACCATATCGATTGGAGGCCGACCCTCTTTGCAATCTACATTTTGCTGATGATATCGATCTGATAGCTGGATCAGAATCAGCACCTCAAGACCTTACCTCTAGACTGGAGAAAGTAACAAGAACGTATGGGATGGAAATTAATATAGAAAAAAGCAAGATATTGGTGAATAGCCATAAGAAACATGTTCCGACCAACATTACGTTAAATGGGCAAACGTTAGAAGAAGTTAACACCTTTTAATATCTCGGGTCCACTATATGTAGTGATGGAAGATCAAGTAAAGAAATCAAGACAAGACTTGAGATGGCCTCAGCTGCCATGACAAGGTTGAATGTGATCTGGAAAAGTAACATCAGTTTTCCTGTGAAGATCAAATTATACAAATCACTTGTATTATCTATTCTCTTGTATGGGTGTGAGAGCTGGACACTCACTGCAGATACGGAGCGAAGGATTCAGGCTTTCGAGCATAAATGTTATAGAAGAATTTTGCGCATTTGCTATAAAGAGCACAAAACAAATGTCTATGTTAGAGAGAAGATAAACACCTATGCAGGCCACCAAGAACCACTTTTGTCAGTAGTGAAACGTCGAAAGCTTGCCTGGTTTGGGCATGTAACTCGTCATGATTCCCTTTCGAAAACGATCCTCCAGGGAACAGTCGAAGGTAAACAGAGAAGAGGAAGGCAGAGAAAATCCTGGGCTGATAACATCAAAGAATGGGCAGGACACGGTTTTTCCACACTTGTACGCATTGCTGAGGATAGAGAGCAGTGGAGGACCTGTCTGCTGATGCTTCCACCATGGCACCCCTATGACCCATGACGGGTTACGGGCTGAGATGATGGACATACACACAATTATATAATGCCAGGACTACATACACACAATTATATAAGCCAGACTACATACACACAATAATATGAGCCATACTATTGTACACCAATTATATAAGCCAGACTACATACACACAATTATATAAGCCACACTACCTACATACACACAATTATATAAGCCAGACTACATACACACAATTATATAAAGCAACACTACAACACACAATTATATAAAGCCACATTACATACACACAATTATATAAAGCCACATTACATACACGCAAATTATATAAGCCACACTACATACACGCAATTTGTATAAGCCACAATACATACATACACACAATTATATAAGCCACATTACATACACACAATTTATATAAGCCACACATACATACACGCAATTATATAAGCCACACTACTTACACGCAATTATATAAGCCACACTACATAACACCACAATTTATTATAAGCCACACTACATACACACAATTATATAAGCCACACTACATACACACAAATTATTTAAGCACCAATTATATAAGCCACACTACAGTACACACACATTATATAAAGCCACACTAATACACACAATTATAAGCAAGCCACACTACATACACACAATTATATAAGCCACACTACATACACACAGACAATTAGCCTCTATTCTAACTTTACGTGCAAGTGTTTTGGATCGAGTAATGTAACTTTCGAAGTGAAAACTACAGTGTCGTACGACAGGGATGCCCCTTATATCAAACAACAATATTTTTGACAGTCATTAGATTGGGTGATATGCGACAGACTTACAGAGGGCAGTCCAATAGCTGAATTAGATGGACAACGTTTTTTACACCTGGAAGATTTGGAATATTCAGGATGACATTTGCACTACTCGCGCATTTACACCAAACACATTCAAGACAAAAACCGATAGACTGAATAAGTATGGCCAGCAGGTTGGCCTGTTGGACATCAATTTGAAGAAGCACAGAGGTCATACACACTAAATGTGGGCAAAATCCTTGAGCCAGTAACAGTAAGGAACCAGAAAGTTAGAACAGACAGACACATTTACTTACCTAGGAAGCATTGTAACACCTTGTATACGGCGGATGGCAACAAGCAAGGACATTAACAACACGAATGAATTATAAAGCTGAGAACAGCTTTGCTGCTCTCAACAACATTTGGAAGTCTTCCCAGTACAGCACAAACACCAAATTAAGACTGTATGAGAGCTGTGTACTTTCTGTGGCTTCTCTATGGTGCGGAATTTGGAGAGTAACAGAGAAGGAAATGTCTAAACTGTCCTCTTTTCCTCACACACGAATCTTTGCCTAAGGTGAAAATTCCTTGGACGAATTTTTGGCCAAACTGACCTATCAGCAACCATTGGAACTACTTATTCACGGAGTAATAAGCAGGACATGGCACACCATCATAGCTGGCAGACGCTGGAGTTGGGTTGGGCACAAGTTCCTCAGAAGGGACCCTGATACCATCACAAGAACAGCTATGCTATGGACCCCCAATTAGGGAAAGGCGAAAGAGAGGCCAACCAAAATAACAACTTGGTGCAGAGAAACTTGTGGAAGCTGAGATGCAAAAATAATGAAAGCCACAGTTGGGGCAAACTGTAAACGAAGGATGGAAGCGACCGAACGAAAGTGGAAGTCAATTATTCGTTGCTTTTACTAACAAGACGCCATATCAGGCGTATGGCCGCTGACTTACTTTGACGGTTAAGTGCGGTTATGGTTCGTCAAGAAGAAGAATTGACATACACACAATTATATAAGCCCACACTACAATAACACAATTATATAAGCCACACCATACACACAATCAATAAGCACACTACATACACAAATTATATAAGACCACACTACAGACACACAATTTATGTATAAGCCAGCACTATACATACACACAATTATATAAGCCACACTACAATTATCACCGCAATTATTTTATAGCCTGAGGCAAGCATGTTTGACTCTCTTTTTATTCCTTAAGTTCGTGAGAGGTAACTTCCATACGCGAAATGGTTGCAAAACGGAATCAAAATGTCAGACCAAATGTTACTCTTCAAAACGAAAATTCCAACAAGTATAGTTGCATTGGGTGAACTGGTCACCTTAACTGGCAAGCACACATGTCTGTTGATTTTCTTGTACATATATTTTATTTAACGTGGACACATAACGGAGTGAAACAAGGACTATCATAGTTACTGGGTGCAAAAGGTCATTTCGTCAACAAATGTTGATAATTACTCTGTTCATAGTTCAAGTTGTAGATTCTCGAAACAATTAAATCCGCTATATTCAAGTGATCTAAGGATCACACTTCCAATCTAACACATATAACATACCTGGTATTGCAGTCAACGTCCAGTTGACCTTCTTTCAAGGAACGTATCTTTAATGGCCATCGGATTCAGTTACTCACGGAGAGCAATCAATTCTATACTCATACGTGTATGCAATTCCCACGACTTTTTTTCATAAACGGTACTTAGGTTAGCTTATATATAAAATACCCATACAAAAGTCCATGCCACGAGCAATAAACGACCAGGTTAGATTTTTCTGTGTTGACTACCTCTCTATATCCATGCCACGACTTTAGGCATTGAACGAAAAATACGGCATATTAATCTAAAACATTGTGTGAAGCATACATATATTCAATTAACTTCGTTTACTCACGTAGGTAATCCTCCCTCTACGGTAAGATTCAAAAGGGCTATCGACTCCGTCTGGTCCAATTCCTAGAAATGAACATACTACGATGAATTCCCGCTAGACAATTAACCTAGGAGCGGGCCTTTATACTTTAATTTTACACTCAATAAACATTGCCAGATGTGACATGGATGTGCGACACTATAACTTGATACTTCCACTATGGGCTTCGCATCATGAAGGATACCAATAGGGATAATCATTACAAAATAATGGCTTTCCTTCAAACTTTGCCAGAAATCTATCCAGAAATATATACTGCGGACATAAACAATGTCGTCCGAGGCTGCACCTCGTATCAAACATGACGTCAGAATCTCCTTAAACTAGGTAACCCCGTGCGTCCAAACCAACTCACACTGCATTGTGCTCGTCAGTGCGTGAATCAATCGAACGCACAAATAAATATAACTATATTAAGACTGGTGCGGTACAATTTTGGCAGGGACCCGAAGGACTACCTCCTTTAGGTAATAAATGTACGTAACAGCTCCTTATTACCTCCCCTTAAAAAAAAATTAATTTATTAATTTTTTTTTTTTGAACTAATAGTACTTCGAGAGAGTGTGAGTCAAAAACTACAAACAGATTTATGACATGCAATAAAGTATTTATATCATATTAAGAAAAGAATATTAAATGAAAACAATATAACTAAATGATAGTATGCATTAAAGCACACATCCACCATCGGACCTACTTTGGAACGATGTCTGGTAATATTCGAAGTAAAAAAAGTTGAAAAATGAAATTGAAATAAACCATAAAAAAATGATGATAATAAAATTCAACTCAAATTTTTTTTTAAAAGAATTTGAAACATATGATTTCAAAAATGAAAATGAACAGCAACACTGATGATGATCAATGATAAAAGAATCAATAAAACAGAAAAATTTTAAAATACAACATGCAAAATGAAACAATGCATAATTAACACACTTTAAGAAGCAACGCATATCTTACTGATTTTCCTAACACTAGTAAGTTTGACTAGTTTATCTAAAAAAGTAAAAGTGAGATAGTCATATCATGTAGTGGGATATTCAGTGAATACAGCGTATTGCGAAACACTAATAAAAGTTTATAGTAGATGTGTGATGATTTATAATCAATCAAAAATGATTGAAAATTGAATTATTAATATTAATAGTATTAATTTATGAACAAATAACTATTTACTGAATAATTTATATTCTAAGTGATTTCAATTTCACTCATTGTTAATTTTCTTTTAGAACTAGTTAAATCGACAAGAATATGTTCTAATGTACCATGCCCTGAAATTAAGTCTTGACGAACAACGATATGTAGTTGTAATCTGTTCCATAACAATAGTGAATGTCTATTTGTCAACTCTTACCATATGTTTTACCATACTAAAACAAAAACCACGTTCCCTGTTACTTTAATATCACTGTTCCCGTTCTAATCAAAACGTTACTTCACAAGAAATAATGTTATAATCCATACGTAAGTATATTCTGAAAGTTTTATATATACGAATACTGCAGAAACTACACATAGTCTCCCACAGATGTATAATCAGTGACCCATGTACAAAGTTATTCATGTTTCTGTGAGGACGTTTTCACCATCTTATCTGGAAGTGGTTTAAAGTGCGTTGATCTTAATTTCGACATGTTCACTAGGGCATCTTGAAAGACAGTCTGCAAACACACATTCTGTACTCCAGGATAGCTCGTATCTCAAATGGAAACGGTTGATGTTCTGAAGGTGTTCCCTGAAGCGCAATAGCGTAACGCGCTGACTTTGATGACTTCACGTTCCCTGTGTTCAGTGCTGTGTTAAGAGCTTTTCTGGTCGCGATTCCACCACAAAGTGTGATCCGAGGAGATAACGATCCAGTTTATGGATTGACGACACAAGAGCGAGGAGCTCTTTATCCAGAACGGAATACTTCATCTCGCGCGTCGTAAGCTTTCTGGATACGGACATAACAGGAAATAAGGTGCCTCCGTATGCCTGCATTAAAACTGCCGCGATAGCGTAGGAAGAAGCATGGCTGAGAAGAACTAAGGTGAGAGCTTTGGTAGGCAACCTTAAAAAGGCTTATTTGAAAAAAATTGTTTTTATATAATCTAAAGCCCGTTTGATGATGATCCTGCGACCACTTTATTACATTTTTATGTGTGCCTTTTCTTCAGTAACGAAGAAAGAGGTGCAGTTATAGTAGACAAATGAGGGATGAATTTAGAATAGAACTGTATTAGTCCTAAGAGCGACCTCACTTGTTTTTTTTTGTCTTAGGTGCTGAGATGTTTAAAATTTTAGAGACGTTACTGTCTTCTGTATACATTAAACCGCGACCTATACGGTGACCAAGAAAGAGATGTCATGAAAACCGACAAAAGCCTTTGAAGGTTTCGCTGTTAAGTTATAATCCCGTAAGGTAGAAAGTAAAGATTTTAAACCCTGAATATGTTCATCCCAAGAGTCACTGAAAAGACAGATGTCATCTATATAAGTAATGACATCGGGACGATGAGACAATATGCGGCGCATCATGCGTACAAAGGTAGCTGGCGCATTCATTAGACCGAATGGCATAAAATTCCATTGAAAAAGACCCCGTGGCGTCGATTTCAGAAAGCGGTGAATGGCTTTGCTTTAGGGGTTAATGGCACTTGCCAATAACCCTTTGAAAGGTCAAATTTCGAAAAGAATGTGGCATGAGATAATTTCTCTAATAAGTCGTCTAAAAGAGGTAATGGTTCCGCATCGAATTTTGTAACTTTGTTTAATTTCCTGTAATCTACGCAAAGACGTATATTGTTGTCCTTCTTCCTAATGATTACCATAGAAGAAGAATATGGTGATGAAGATGGTTCAATTATATTTAATTGAAGCATCTCATCCAATTCCTTATCAACCTTATCACGAAAGTGTAAAGAAATAGGATATGGGCGAACTCGAATCGGTGTATCGTCAGTCAGAATAATGTCATGTTGGATGACTGACGTATGACCTGGGATGTCAGTGAGGACATCCTCATACGTGTGTAGAATATTAGAGACTTGCTGACGTTGATCAGCAGTAAGAGTAGATGAGATAGTAACATCATTCCATTTCTCAGTGGAATGGAGTGGTACAACTGGTATTGGTAGTTGTACATCATCGAAAGAAGATTCCTCTCCTTGGATGACTGACAAACTAGAATAGTGTTGAATAGGAGGTGTAGGATCGTCAGTTGCGTGGAACACTGATTGTAGATAATCAGGACGTGAGTAATATTCCTTCAACATATTAATGTGGAAGGTTTTATGTTTACCATTAACATCAACGATGTAGTCGACATCGGATATTCTTGAGATGATCCTGAAAGGACCTCTCCAGGTAATTAAAAGACGATTATTATGCGCAGGGAGTAATACAAAAGCTTCATCACCAGGTATGAGCTGGCGAAGACGTCTATACTTGTTTGCAAATAGACGAGCTTTTTCTTTGGCTTGTTCGGATGATGTAGTAGCTAATCTACAAGCATCTATGATTCTCTTTCTCAGAGAGATTACATACTCATAAGAGGATTAGTTTCCTCTTCAATATTCTCGTCAACCAATAAGTCGTGGATGGATTAACGACATCGGAACCAGCCGCGTGGTTGCATGCACATGCGTTAAAAACAAAGTTGAATGGAGTCCAAAAACGCCCGTTTGTGGCTTGATTTTGTTACTTCGCGATACGCAAAGAGACCAGTGAAAAGAAAGGGAAAAAAGGACCCCGATCCAGTCTTTGGCGATGTGGTGGTCTTCCAGATTATCTTACCCAACAATTTAACTTGAACCGAGTTTCCTATTGTAGCGTCTCAATTAAGTCATTTGACATTAGGATGATAAATAGAACTTAACGAGATCTGTCTATTGCTACATGTCTTCATAACCCCCTGAGGACCGCGCTGGAATTCTGAAATGAACTGAACCCATGATCCGACAAGACTTTTTGGCGTGGAAAACCAATGCCATAGAGAGAGAACATCCAATGTGAAAAGCTCTGCTACACTGGCAGATGAAGTCTGTTCTTGAGAGGGATATGGTCTTTTTTAAGGCCAGCGAAGTGCAAATAAAACATGCATTGTAAATGGAAGCTATTCGTTTTCTTTGCACACCTGGAAGAACACGGCTCATAGGAAAAGAAACTAAAGTCTAAGGCCATTGATCCAAATGGTCTATAGCATATCCGTGGGGGCAATTGGTTAAATGGACAGACGTCCCGGCATTACCTGCACAAACGTTGTTCTACAAATGAGTGTCTTAGTACCCGCTGGTCCTTATAGAAAAACCATGGACTCTCAGAAATGGTACCCAAGTGAAAAACCCCATGAAAAAAGATCCAAGAAAATTATGTACGTAAGAGACCACCGAGACTAAAAAAATCTTCTGATAAGTTAGGTTGTTAGCATAGTTAAAATGTGTCGTAAAAACTGAAAGTAAAATTTTTAAAAAATCAAATGAAGTGAATATGGTTATGGGCAAATCGAATAAAAAGTGCATGAGCACTATCAAAACTGAACTCATTGAGGGGTGTCCTATTGGTTGACCAATGACCCACATGGGGTATTAACCTTACATTACACTCCAACGGCACATGAAAAATGAATTGAAGTAAGTCCTATTTGGCTGCTAAAAGCGGTCCGTGGATGGCATTTGGGACATTCGGAATGATTGTAAAAACAAATGAAACCACTACCACCATATCTTGTTCTCCTAGGAACCTAAATGTCTTCATGAGACTTGAAACTGTGAAAACCAATGGAGGTAACATTAAAATGAACTGCCTTTTGTCTACAATTGATTTCCGACATAGTTTTGTGAGACGTGAAAATTCCACCGAACGTCTTAATGTTGTCAGAAAAGTATTACCATATAGCGTTATATTTGGGCACTCTCTTTACAGATGGCAGATGAAGGAATTATCTTGAGGACCAATGATTGAGCTTCATCCAATTTTATCAATGTACCATTACAAAAGATGATTGTGCTTTTATAAACCTAATTGAAAGTCTAAAGAAGGACTATGCGTATGCCCGGTCCTCTAAGCAGATAATAGTGGGGGGTTGGAATCAATTGATAACCAATAATGTTCTAATGAGCCCCACATTTTAATCATAATGTGGTCTAATTCGGGGGGCGGGGACATGTCCGCAGCTTGAATAGGAGTTAGACCGCATGAAATGGACCCCGTACCTTAAAAACTTCTTGACATATCAAACATAGGACCGACACATAGAGAGAGTGATGTCCTTATGGACGCCACCGCCCCTGGCCAGTAGAATGCCCATGAAAGCTGCAGCACGTAGTGGATTTGGTACGCGAAAAACAAAACCCATATGGCCCGCACATTGCGAGTCATGAAAAAGTCATGTCGTAATATACGAGATCTCATTACAGGATGGGACTATAATCTGAGAACATAAGGATGAAATCCTTTTCCCTATTACTCTAACCAAAATCCCCATTTTTAAGTATAAAATCATGTCTAGATTTTGCAAGTTTGTTGCTGTGTAATTATTTTTTTGTTACTCAACATACTGAAAAAAAGTAATTTTTTTCTGTGTCCCCCACTGAATTCATCATGCTTTTGCAATGTTGCAAACAACACCCGTGAAATAGGAGCATCATCATCACAAGTGGTATGAACTGTAGGTTCAATAGGTGTATCATGCGACATATTAGTAGCTTGCGCTCTAGTCACTACTGCATTTGCAGTTTGAATATGTCGCTTTTCCCATTCAGCTATTTGCTGTGGTGTACACTCTTTAATACCCAGTATGCGACCAAGTATTAAATCACAAATTGGATTCGGATGGAGCCAAGCTTGAATCTTTCCTATAATAGAAGGTGTATTAAGGTCAAGAATAGCAGTGGCAAATGTTTCAATCTGTGCCACCAAAAACGTTACACACATTTGACAACCCGGCCCCGTGGCACAACTTGGGTTGATCAGCGAAGTCCGGACGCCGACTGTACTGCAAACCTGAGTCAAATAGGATGGAGAGAGCATGAAATATTGTTGACAAATCCCTTGTTAAACTTAAGAGAGCCCTGTCCCTGGTGTACTGACGCAGCAGTGGCCGTACAGACTGCAGGTAGACTAGGCAAGGTATGTCCGCAAACGCAGCGTCGTGCAATCCGCCCTGGGCTGGAAAAGAGTAAGAGCATTCTGAACAATCTTTGACCTTGGGTACAATCAAGAGTAGCAACAACAAGACATAGCATTATGAGTTTCAGCTATCTTTACCTACCTACTGTTCAATGTTAGCCTGTGTATCACTAAAAGCGACATTAGAATGTCTATTCGTATTACTCAACGATCTATCTCGTCGACGCGATCGATTTTGATTTTTGTCATTAAAATTGCCCTGATAATTGGTAGTTTCTGCTAGAGTTAAAATTTGGATAGTCCGATATCAATTTGCAGTAATAATTCATCGTTCCGTACGCATGTACCGTTGTTGGTTAAAAAATGGTTTATTTATCACAAAAAATTGTTTGTTTACGCGGACCCTGAGATGATCTTGGTATCTCCAGTTAAATTGTTTTAGATTTGGCCATAATGTCCTTCGATTATATTTTAAATTTATTATTGGTTACACAAAATATTCTCGAGCGATCTTTCGTAGAGCCTGGTTCCAATAAGAAACATTTATGGTGATGGAGCAGATTGTTGAAATTGCGTCCCTTTGTAAAAATTACCATTGGGGCGAAGACAAATTTTGTCATTATTTTCCCCTTATTGACATATCTGTCAGCACTAAAAAGAACGATTGCGTGAAAAATTGGTTTTGTTGATGCTGCTCTTTTAAGCAACAGGCAATTGTCATTCTTAATCTGTGGTCGTTACGATTAGATCCATGTTTGGGTGATAGCAATACACCCCCCCCTGCCCCCCCCCCAGTTGCCCCCCCCAAAAATTTTTAGCCCCCCCCCCCTCCCCCCCACCATGTTTCTTCTAAATTTGGGGAGTTTCATTGATAAAGGTTTCCGTTCGTGTAAAAATGCGAGAAATGTAGGATTTACAGACGATAAAGTACTTGTATCGCGCTATCAGTAAATCGAAGAGACCTTCATATCGACTTTTCAATTTTGGATAATTCGATCCATCTTTCTATGTGTTAGTCGTATTTGTGACAGAAAATCACTAAAATTTCTGCTGAGATTGATGGTGAAGTAATTGTGATGAAATCTTTGAACGATATTGGGTCTTTACTGTCATTGGAAATTTTTGCAGAATGTGCTGCTCTAAGACATTTGTAGACATTTTTCCTCACCAATGTGCCGGATGTAATCAAGAGCATATTAGCATAGTCATTTTTATCCAGGCAGTCAACCAGTAATGATCTGGCGTCGGTTGGTAAACTGAAAACTGCACCGGTAATGGCCCCACAAGTGCCCATGCTGACCATAATCTGGAAAATATGTACAGTACCTAGAGCTTTATCCTCAAGAAGGACGTTATATAGGACACACAACCCCCATACACCATTAAAATGTTCATCGATGGCCTGCAAAACCCCCTAACTATTCTAGGAAGAATATCAACGTTCACCGTAAACAGGACACATCGGGTGCCACAGTTAAAATTTTGGTTAATTTAAGGTGAATTTCCTTAAATATTATCATGTCAAGGATGAAGACTTTGGCTTTCAAAATATGTCTCCCTGAGAATTAGCTTCCCACTGTAGTTAACCTAAGTCAATCTCATATTCATGAACTCTGCTAATTTCAGTTCAATGCTAGTCCACCCTTTTCTTTGTCATTGACTATTCCATCTCAAAGCTGATTAGCCTATCTATGTTTTGTGTTTTGTCTCAGCTATTAATACTTTTCTCATTAGAATTCTTCGCCATTCTTTTTGTTTATACCTTCATTATTTCCATATTTTACCCCAGCCTCTTACCACAGCAATAAATTATTCTCATGTCCAGACATTTCAAACTTATATCCAAGTTCGTACTCTTCAGCCTCCCTAATTCAATGCCTCCTCAGCCTGAAATCGCTTTCTCTTCTACATTCAGCCGGCTAATCTCATTTTTTTCTCAAACTCTTCCTCAGCTATAAATTTCCTCGACTCTTTCATCCTACTCTCAGCTGTTAATCTCATATTTCCAGTTTCTCGGCGTACTTATCCTCATATCTTTACTCATATCTCCGCTCCGCCTCAATCCTTTTTTGATCTGCCTCAATAATTTCAAATTTCCAAACGTAAAGTTTCTAACCTTCTTATCAGCTTCTATTCTTGACGCTTTCTTATATTCTTCAAGAGCAAATGCTTTTGCTT